>CM060734.1:60303497-60372638 GCA_030704615.1 Takakia lepidozioides
AGGGTTCGACACACAGCAGAGAATGAAGTGCAAGGACATGTGTCAAAAGAAGAGGACTGGAAACGGCCGTCAAAGGGATGAAAGGCGGCACCCATTTATGAGACGGAAAAAGTGGAAACAGAACAACGGCAAGTACAGAAAAACTGAATTCATGTCGCATGTGTGATCCTAGTGGACTATCCAACAGGGAAAGTCCACTAAAGAAGATAAAAGTTAAAATCCAGTCACACTGATACAGCCAATAGAAAACCAGAGAAAGATCAAGAAAAGGGGGAATTAAGGCGCAAGAGACGGCGTCGTTCTGAGTAACTGGGCTGTCTCGACAGGACAGGCCATAATGCATAACTTGGAAACTATTGAAGGAGCTAACAGACTATACGCTCGCAATATTACTTACGGCAATGGCGGAGACCGAAACGAAAGAGCAAGCAGCGTTTCTCCTTGAAACAATGCTTGCAAGCCCCGCAGGCTTCACAAGAGTCCCATACCTTTCTACCTTTCTGCGGCAACCATACTTTTCCTGCTTGGTGCACTACAGGCATTCCTGTAGTTGTTACCAGCCAAAGCAGTTCTGTGAGTCTAAGATAAGAGAGTGAGAGAATGGAGGAAATCAGGGTGAAGAGCAACACCATTCTGCAAAAACACCGATGGCTACCACCCCACAGGCGATAAAGATAGTGAAGGAGCTGAGATTGGAAGGATTGCAAAGCATGGATTGGACACACACCATAGACAGTACATGTTACAATTTTTGCAGAACTTTTGAGCCAAAGACAGGAACAACAACAGTTGAAGGAGTTTAATTAATGATTAACTCCCCTATACCTCCAGCAATTGTTTTTCATTGCCAGAAGGTCATGTGTCTGTGGAGGAACACAGAGAAAGACTGCAAAATAGGGGATTTATTCCAAGAAGGGAGTTTCTTTAAAACTCAGGTTATGATGCTTGTACCAAAGCTGTGTACCCGGGTTAAAAGACATAGCCAAGTATTGAACGTTCTGATGCCCTGAAACAGAAACCAACAATTTTGAGCAGATCCTTCACAGAGGAAATCCTCAAGGGCTTGAGGGACAAGAGGTACCATGGGCGGACATAATGTACAACGCACTGGTAGAGGAGATGAAAGATTACAAGGTACTACCGCAAAATCTCCTATCATAGTGTCTGGCCCAATCATTGCTCAAATAATCCTTAGTTCTGGCATACTTAATGCACACGAAAGGAAGGAAATGGGAGTGTTTGACCAGAAACAACTGCAATGGAAGAGCAGGCTCTTCACACAGTGAGGTGGACTAGCAGCACAACCCGAGACTAAGAGGCGAGAAGGGAAAGACTGTAGTGGCGATCCACTGGCTTCACGGATTCCGCATTGATAATGTTTTTCCCAAGCTCAATGACCCGGGGGGCACAACAGCACAAAAGAATGTTATTACTGGAAGCAGGACCTTCAGATAGATGAGGAAGAAGTTACTTCTGCATCACAACCAACCAGCCACTTGAACGACTTGTCACAAGGTCACAAGTTATCCATGCAGCTCAACCCGAATAATAGATTTGGAAAGTGAAGGGTAGATTTCCAACTACAGAACAGATAGTGGCGGAAATAGAGCAAGGGGACCTTCTCTATGAATATCTGGTCTGGTCAAGCAGACAGAAATCCCAGAGGTGCAACAGTTACCCAAGAAAAATCCTGAGGTACATATAATGCACACACCTGTGTCGGAGATACCACAGGCGGAAGGCCATGACACTGTAGCACCGGTCATAAATGAAGTAGTTCAGGAAGAAAATCCGGGGGACAATGGTCCTGAATGGTTTGAGACATCATACTGTTGAAGATCGGGAGGAACAGCAGCAACCTCACCATGATGACCCTCAACAGGCAATGCTGATGAATTCCATAGGAAGACACTTAATTGTTGGGGACTTATGTCAAACCCATGTTCCAATTACCCCAATTGACAGCCTTGAAAGAAGAACTCAGGAAGGAGTTTGAGGGCTCGACTTGCCACTGAGTGTTCAAACAAGGTCGATGAAGAGGTCACTCTTCAAGATGAAGCAGGACTTGGCCAATACATAAATGGCTTTGCAATTGGCCAAGCAACAATTGATTGAGGCAGGCCTTGCGCAAGACCAGTTGCACGAAGCACATAAGCAACAGCTATACCAAATGCAGGTGCAGCATGAAACATTTACAACTATGCTTGACAAACAACAAAAGAAATAAACAGTTTTTTTCAAGCGGAAAACAAAAAAAAATGTTACGAAGGCAGAAGAAGAGAATGTGGAGCACATGAAGCTCATTGTCGATATGAAGAATACAATCTGTCGCAATGAAGATACTTTCAAGCAATACAGGCAGATGGAAGCTGAGAATGAGAAATACATCGTGGAGTTGCAACAAACCATCGTGGGCCAATAGAAATGAATCGCGGTCAGTAACAAGGCTTCGAAAGAAGCCAATAATTTACTTGCTGCCTATGCGCAATTGGTTGAGCCACAGGCGAAGCGCATGAAGGCTTTACAACAGCAGTGGAATTGTATAAGCTAAGAGAGAGCAAACTCTCAGGGGAACCACAAGCAGCTTGGTGGATAACTAGCCTTATGCAGGTCTGGTTAGCACAATGGCCAGTAGAGGGCAAAAGCCCACGGAGCTCACCCAAAGCGAGATGAATGAGCTCAGACTGCAGGTGCAGAAACATTGCCACAACTACTATAGACAATGTCTATAGTAGGATCGCAGAGTTACAAGAGGATGTAGACGACTCCAGACTCAAGTAGAAGACCTCACTTCAAACATCGACCAAAGAGTCTATATCCCTCAGGAACAGCTAATGGCTTCTTATTTGCAGAGCCAGAACTCTGGCTTTTCAGTCTTCACAGGAGGTGCAGGAGATGCCAATGGTACAGGAACCAGTGTAAAACCACCACCAACAACAGTCAGGTCCAGTAGCTGAACCTGTGGTTTACAACCAACCACACCACCACAGCCGGAGGTGGTATGGGGCAATGCAGCTTTTAACCCACCTAAAACTCCAAGCTGCCAGGAGTACAGTAGGGCTATGATTATGCCCTTCAACCAAATTCCATCATGTTGGATTTGGCTTTGGAAAGAATTTAGTCCTCCGCAGTCATTCGCACATTACTACCAAATCATGCGTATCTGGCTGCCAGTGGCAAACCAGGACTAAAGTTCTTCCAAACAATCGACATATTGAAGATCATCACTTTGCACAATACTGGCACGAGGCAGGTACCATGTTGAGGAATTGGTTGCTTTCCAGGTTGTACATGGACTCATTTATACCAAGACCAAGAGAGATAGCAAGTATTGTCATGGGGTGCGGGCTATACTACGCTGCTTGTTTCCTGATACGTTACCACATAGAGCAACAAAAGATGCAAGCACGATTTCAAAGTTACTCCAGTGGAGACATTGGGTATTAACCTTCGGTGCCACCTCATATGTACCTATATGACCCAAAACTTATGATACAAAAGGATTCTCAAATTCGTTCATGGTTTCAAGCAGCCTGCAACAATTTGTCAACACACAGAAAAATTCGGACTTGATGACATTTTCTAAAGGGACATATCGCATGAAATAATTGCACGCCGGCACCAGTTAATTGGTACCCCACTCATCTGGACAGACAAGGAGCTCAGTGTCTACACCAATTTTGCTGTTCAACGGTTACACCAAGTTGTAAAATGCAAAACTTCCAGACAGGTTAGGACAGCATTGTATGCCCCAGATGATTCCACAAAAAGTTCGAAAATTAAAAACACTGAGAGGCGATGAGGATTCTGATACAAACTGTTTCTTCACAAAATTCCTTTTGACATGGGAGAAGACTATGCATTTCAGATGGAAGAAAAGAAACAAAGGGGATCTCCTATGCCGGAAAGATTACCTCGATATCAACCTCCAGAAGGCCTCACTTATCCAGGTAGTGATCAACCATCTCCATCAACCAGAGACATACCTCGGGCTCGTACACACAGCCCACCACGAACTCTCAACGTCAACAAGGTGCTCACTCACAAAGGGTTGCTACTCGGAAACAGTAAACCGTGAGGACACGCTTTTTGAGGGGGGGGGAAGGGGGTAATGTTAGAGGACTGTAGGGGACTTAGACACTTATAACGGGATCTGTAGGGTACCCTAATTTTTGCACAGACTGAGACAAACAGGAACCTTAGGGGTGACAGCACGCGCACTGTAGAGGGGGTTACATAGCCCACACAGCCGACACAGCAGCACAGCCCACACAGCCAACACAGCCCGTCACAGTCGTCACAACCCACACAGCCCAACAGCCCGTCACAGTCGTCACAGCCCACACAGCCGTCACAGTCGTCACAACCCACACAGCCAACACAGCCCGTCACAGTCGTCACAGCCCCCCACACAGCACGACACAGCCGTCACAGCCCACACAGCCACACAGCCCGTCAACAGTCGTCACAGCCCACACAGCCGTCACAGTTCGTCCAGCCACACAGCCCACACAGCCCGTCACAGTCGTCACAGCAGACACAGCCCACACAGCCAGTCACAGCCCGGCACAGCCACACAGCCAGTCACAGCCCGACACAGCCAAACACAGCCAGTCACCGCTTGACACAGCTGTTCACGATAATAGGGAACGAAGAGTAGGACAGGGAAACGACTGTGGGGAACAACACCAGTGAAGGGAACATGTTAGTTCACATACGACGGTTAGAGAGGGAAACGGTTAGAACCGCGGATAGGAGGATAAAGGGAAGAACGGGGAGTAGGAAAGGGATCATTATTCGGGGAGGACTTTGGAGACAGGCGGGAGCGGAGATCGGAGAGCACGATGAAGGAGAAAAGAGGATTAGTAGATGCTTGTCATATGCAAAGCTAGAGTGATATTGTAGAGCAGATTAGAGACATAATGGATTCGGCCTGATACCTGATAAATCATAATCTGATACTTATACGATACAATCACACTGTGTAGAGAGATCTGAGTGAAGCTGTGGATTGAATGGAGGAGTTAAGGAAACCGATAAATTGATGAAGCAAACTGATACTTAATTATCAATGGTAAGGTAGCTAAGATGAATGCGGAAAAGGAAACAATAGGAACACCCCCATGATACACTAGCTGTAGGTCATGACTGATTGTTCTGCGCGGGCTGAGTACTTAGAGATTTCCAACTCTTCTATCTTGGAGTTTCCGCCTCGGATAGCGAAGGGATGGGTGAGTAAAAGCCGCGCGACATTCATCTCTGCCCGATCCCCTCTCCTCCATGACCAAGAAGTCCTCCTCCGAATGATATCCCTCAATTCCCCGTTTCTCCCTTTATCTTCCTATCCGTGGTTCTAACCGTTTCCCTCACTAATCGTCGTCTGTGAACTAACATGTTCCCTTCGCAGGTGTTGTTCCCCACAGTCGTTCCCTGTCCTACTCTTCGTTCCCTATGATCGTGACAACTGTGTCAAGCTGTGACTGGCTGTGCGAAACTGTGACGGGCTGTGACTGGCTGTGCGACTGTGTTTGGCTGTGTCGGGCTGTGACTGGCTGTGTGGCTATGCCGGGCTGTGTCGGCTGTGACGACTGTGTCTGCTGTGACGACTGTGACGGGCTGTGTCGGCTGTGACGACTGTGACGACTGTGACGGGCTGTGTAACCCCCCTCTACAGTGCGCTGCTGTCACCCCTAAGGCTCCTGTTGGTCTCAGTCTGTGCAAAAATTAAGGGTACCCTACAGATCCCGTATAAGTGTCTAAGTCCCCGACAGTCCTCTAACAATACCATAAGGGAAATGCAGAAGAGTACTGATATTCCTGTGGCAGATTCCTCTGATTCTGATGGAGAAGAAGAAGTGAGTGAGGATGAAAGGAAGAAAGAAGATGTAGGCATACAAAGTAATGAAGGGACTTTGGCTGAAGTAATATGCCAGACCAAAGCAGAGATTACCATTGGACAGCTATTGGCTGTGGCACCTTATTGTAGGCACAGGCTGTATCAAGCAATCAATCGAATTGCCCAGGAGACAGGAAACACAGACCTGAACAGCAAGGTGACCAGTTATAATGTGAAGCCGGAAGGGCGAGAAACAGTCATGGACTTTGATGATTCTATGCCAATAATCCAATTGAGAATTGGAAGCACAGAACTAACTGATGTACTGATAGATGGAGGTTCTGGAGTAAATATCATGACAGACCAATTAAGAAAGAAGCTTGCTCTAAGTAACATGAAACCAGCCCCATTTACAGTAACAATGGCAGATCAAAGAAGTGTACAGCCATTGGGATTAATAAGAGGAGTTAAGATACAGATACAGAAGATGATCTTTATGATCACAGTAATTGTGTTGAAGATGGATGAAGTCATGGAGGCTTACTCCTTATTATTGGGACGTCCGTGGCTGAAACAGGCCAGGGTATTCCATGACTGGAATTCTCAGTTACTAACCGTGCATAATGGGATACACGAGATACAAATTACCACAAAGAAATCTAGTAGATTACCTGCTACGAAAAGACCTCGAGGAGTCAGAGAGTATGACTGGAGAGGAGGACTGGATGAGGAGCAGGAAGCTACCCTATTTGCTGCACACCCAAAGTGGTTGTGATAGGCTGTGTTGCGCCGTGCTGGGCTGTGATAGGCTGTGTTTTGCCTTGATGGGCTATGATAGGCTGTGTCACGTCGTGATGGGCTGTGATAGGCTGTGTCAAGCTTGTTCTGCCCGCCCTGGTCATATATACTCGGCCTAGCGACAAGTGCTCCATACTCCGTTCGTAACACTGGCGCAGCCCGTGACTGCTCTTGCGTTTCAACATGCAAATCATGCTGCAATGATTTGTCATGGATACCACTGTATCCCTTCAACTTATTAGCATTGACTCTTCCCAGCATTGTCGCGCGGCTTTTACTCACCCATCCCTTCGCTATTCGAGGCGGAAACTCCAAGATAGAAGAGTTGGAAATCTCTAAGTACTCAGCCCGCGCAGAACAATCAGTCATGACCTACAGCTAGTGTATCATGGGGGTGTTTCCTATTTGTTTTCCTTTTGGTATTCATGTTAGCTATCTTACCATTGATAATTAAGTATCAGTTTGCTTTATCAATCTATTGGATTCCATCAGCTCATCCATTCATTTCACAGCTTCACTCATATCTCTCTACACAGTGTGATTGTATCGTAAAAGTATCCGATTATGATTTATCAGGTATCAGGCCGAAGCCATTGTGTCTCTAATCTGCTCTACAATATCATTACATCCTTGCCTATATCAAGCATCTACTCATCATCTCTCTATCTTCACTTCCGTTCCTCATCTCTACCCGATCCCCTCTCCTCTATCACCAAGAAGTCCTCCTCCGAAAATCCCCCCTTCAATTCCCCGTTTCTCCCTTTATCTTCCTATCCGCGGTTCTAACCGTTTCCCTCACTAACCGTCGTCTGTGAACTAACATGTTCCCTTCGCAGGTGTTGTTCCCCACAGTCGTTCCCTGTCCTATTCTTCGTTCCGTATGATCGTGACAGCTGTGTCAAGCTGTGACTGGCTGTGTGAAACTGTGACGGGCTGTGACTGGCTGTGCGACTGTGTTTGGCTGTGTCGGGCTGTGACTGGCTGTGTGGCTGTGCCGGGCTGTGTCGGCTGTGTTGGCTGTGTTCTGCTGTGACGACTGTGACGGGCTGTGTTGGCTGTGTCGGCTGTGACGGGCTGTGTTGGCTGTGACGACTGTGACGGGCTCTGTTGGCTGTGTCGGCTGTGACGGGCTGTGTTGGCTGTGTTGGCTGTGACGACTGTGTTGGGCTGTGTAACCCCCCTCTACAGTGCGCTGCTGTCACCCCTAAGGTTCCTATTGGTTTCAGTCTGTGCAAAAATTAAGGGTACCCTACAGATCCCGTATAAGTGTCTAAGTCCCCGACAGTCCTCTAACATTTACCTCTTCCCCCCTCAAAAAGCCGTGTCCTCACGGTTTACTGTTTTCGACTAGCAAACCTTTGTGAGTGAGCACCTTCTTGACGTTGAGAGTTTTGTGGCGGACTGTGTGTACGAGCCCGAGGTCTGTCTCTGGTTGACGGAGATGGTTGATCACTACCTGGATAAGTGAGGCCCTCTGGAGGCTGACATAGAGGTAACCTTTCCGGCATAGGAGACCCCCTTCGCTTCTTCTCTGCCATCTGAACTGCATAGTCTTCTCCCATGTCAAAAGAATTCGGTGAAGAAACAGTTGTATCAGAATCCTCATCGCCTCTCAGGTGTTTTAATTTTCGAACTTTTTGTGGATCATCTGGGGCATACAATGCTGTCCTACCATGTCTGGAAGTTTGTATTTTACAACTTGGTGTAACCGCTGAACAGCAAAATTGGTGTAGACACTGAGCTCCTTGTCTGTCCAGGTGAGTGGGGTACCAATTACTGGTGCAGCGTGCAAGTACTTCCATGCCACATGTCCCTTATAGAAAATGTCATCAATGCCGAATTTCTGTGTTGACAAATGGTTCGGTCGCTTGAAACCATGAACGAATTGAGAATCCTTTTGCATCATAACTTTTGGGTCATATAGGTACATATGAGGTGGCACCGAAGGTAATACCCAATGATCTCCACTGGAATAACTCAGAAAGCATGTTTGCATCTTTTGTTGCTCAATGTGGTAACGTACCAGAAAACAAGCAGCGTAGTATAACCCGCACCCCATGACAATACTTGCTATCTCCTTGGTCTTGGTATAAATGAATCCATGTACAACCTGGAAAGCAATCAATTCCCTCAACATGGTACCTGCCTTGTGCCAGTATTGTGCAAAGTGATGATCTTCAATATGTCGATTGTTCGGAAGAACTTTAGTCCTAGTTGCCACTGGCAGCCAAATACGCATAATTTGGTAGTAATGTGCGAATGACTGCGGAGGACTAAATTCGTTCCAAGCCAAATCCAACATGATGGGAATTTAGTTGAAGGGCATAATCATAGCCCTACTGTACTCCCTTGCAGCTGGAGTTTTAGGTGGGTTAAAAGCGGCATTGCCCCATACCTCCGGCTGTGGTGGCTGTGGTGTGGTTGTAGTAACCACAGGTTCAACTACTGGTACAGTGACTTGTTGTGGTGGTGGTGGTACTGGCTCTTGTATCATTGGCATCTCCTGCACCTCCTGTGAAGACTGAAAAGCCAAAGTTCTGGCTTGTAAATAAGAAGCCATTAGCTGTTCCTGAGGGATATAGACTCTTTGGTCGATGTTTGAAGTGAGTTCTTCCACTTGAGTCTGCAGTCCGTCTACATCCTCTTGTAACTCTGCTATCCTACTATAGACATTGTCTATAGTAGTTGTGGCAATGTTCTGCACCTGCAGCCTGAGCTCATTCATCTCGCTTTGGGTGAGCTTCCGTGGTGCTTTGCCCTCTACTGGCCCTTGTGCTAACCAGACCTGCATAAGGCTGTTATCCACCAAGTTGCTTGTGGTTCCCCTGAGAGTTTGCTCCTCTCCTAGCTTGTACAATTCCAACTGGTGTTGTAAAGCCTCCATGCGCTTCGCCTGAGGTTCAACCAATTGCGCATAAGCAGCAAGTAGATTATTGGCTTCCTTCCAAGCCTTGTTATTGACCGCGATTTCATTTCTATTGGCCATGATGGTTTGTTGCAACTCCACGATGTGCTTCTCTTGATCAGCTTCAATCTGCCTGTATTGCTTGAAAGTATCTTCATTGCGACAGATTGTATTCTTCATATCGACAATGAGCTTCATTTGCTCAACATTCTCTTCTTCTGCCTTCGTACATTTTTCCGCTTGACTGTTTATTTCTTTTGTAGATTGGTCAAGCATAGTTGTGAATGTAGCACATTGTATCGCCATCCTGTCATGCACTGTCTGCAACTCCGTATGTAGTGCATTCACTTCTTGCAACTTGCTTTCATGCTGCACCTGCATTTGGTATAGCTGTTGCTTATGTGCTTCGTGCAACTGGTCTTGCGCGAGGCCTGCCTCAATCAATTGTTCCTTGGCCAATTGCAAGCCACTTCTGTATTTCCCAAGTCCTGCTGCATCTTGAGAGTGACCTCTTCATCGACCTTGTTTGCACACTCAGTGGCTAGTCGAGCCTCAAACTCCTTCCTGAGTTCCTCTCTCAAGGCTGTCAATTGGGTAATTGGAACATGGGATTTGACATAAGTCCCCAACAAATTAAGTGTCTTGCCTATGGAACTCATCAGCATTGCTTGTTGAGGGTCATCATGGTGAGGTTGCTGCTGTTCCTCCTGATCTTCAACAGTGTGATGTCTCACGAACCATTCAGGCCATTGTCCCACCGGATTTTCTTCCTGAACTACTTCATCTATCACCGGTGCTACAGTGTCATGACCTTCCGCCTGTGGTACCTCCGACACAGGTGTGTGTATTATATGCACCTCAGGATTTCCCTTGGGCAACTGTTGCACCTCTGGGATCTCTGTCTCCTTGACCAGACCAGAATATTCATAGAGAAGGTCCCCCTTCTCCATTTCTGCCACTATCTGTTCTGTAGTTGGAATATCTAACCCTTCTCTTTCCAAATCAAATAATCTGGTTGAGCTGCATGGATAACTTGTGACCTTGTGACAAGTCGATCAGCTGGCTGTGATGGTTGTGATACAGAAGTAACTTCCTCCTCCCTCTCTGAAGGTCCTGCTTCCAGTAATAGCATTTCTCTGTGCTGCTGTGCCCCTTCCTGGCCATGAGCTTGGGAAACATTATCATGCGGAATCCGTGAAGCCAGTGGATCCGCCACTACAATCTTTCCCCGTCTCTGCCTCTTAGTCTCGGGTTGCCCTGCTACTCCACCCTCACTGTGTGAAGAGCCTTGCTCTTCCGTTGCAGTTGTTGCTGGCTCAAACACTCCCATTTCCTTTCTTTCTCGCGCATTAAGTATGCCAGAATCAAGGATTATTTGAGCAATGATTGGGCCAGACACTATTATAGGAGACTTTGCGGTAGTACCTTGTAATCTTTTCATCTCCTCTACCAGTGCGTTGTACATTATGTCCGCCCATTGTACCTCTCGTCCCTTCAGGCCTTTGAGTATTTCCTCCGTGAAGGATCTGCTCAAATACTGTTGGTTCTGTTTCATGGCAATCAGAACGTTCAATACCTGGCCTACCTCTTTTAACCCTGGGTACACAGCCTTGGTACAAGCATAACCTTGAATTTTAAAGAAACTCCCTTCTTGGAATAAGTCCTCTATTTGCAGTCTTGCCCTGTGTTGCTCCACATGCACCTGACCTGTTGGCAATCGAAACAATTGCTGGAGGTATAGGGGAGTAATCATTAATTCAACTCCCTTCACCGTTGTTGTTCCTGTCCTTGGCTCAAAGTTCTGCAAAAATTGTAACATGTATTGTCTATGGTGTAGTGTCCAATCTAGGCTTTGCAATCCTTGCAATCTCAGCTCCTCCAGTATCTGTATCGCCTGTGGGGTAGCAATCGTTTGTTTATGCAGAATTGTGGTGCTCTTCACCCTGATTTCCTCCATTCCTCTCACTCTCTTCATTTTAGACTCACAGAACTGTTTTGGCTGTAACAACTGCAGGAATGCCTGTAGTGCACAAAGCATAAACGTATGGTTGCCGCAGAAAGCTATGGGTAATTTCTTGTAAGCCTGCGGGGCTTGCAAGCATCGCTCAAGAGAAAAGCTTCGCTCTGTCCTTTCGTGTCTATGCCACTGCGTAAGTAATATTGCGAGCGTATAGTCTGTTAGTTCCTCCATAGTTTCCAAGGTATAGCATTGATGGTTTGTCCTGTCGAGACGCCCGTTACTCAGAACGACGCCGCCTCTTGCGCTCAATTTCCCTCCATTTTCTTGATCCTTTCTCTGGTTTTCTATTGGCTGTATCCGCTGTGACTGGATTTTAGATTTTATCTTCTTTAGTGGACTTTCCCTGTTGGATAGTCCACTAGGATCACACATGTGACAAGAATTCCGCTTTTCTGTACTTGCCGTTCGTTCCGTTTCCCTTTTTCCGTACTCATTAATGGACCCGCCTTTCATCCCTTTTGACGGCCGTTCTTGTCCTCTTTCTTTTTGACACCTGTTCTTGCACTTCCTTCTTGGCTGTGTGTCGCGCCCCGACCTCCACGTGTCCATTTTTAAAGTAATTTCCGTTTCCTCTTCCGTCAGCCATTTTCTTGAAGTTATTATGTGTCCACTTGTCACTGATTCTATGGATCGTGTAACTTTAGTAGGCTGTGTTGAGCTGTGACAGGCTGTGTCATACTGTGTTACGCTGTGATAGGTTGTGATGCACTGTGGTAAGCTGTGATAGGCTGTGACACGCTGTGGTAGGTTGTGATAGGCTGTGTTGCGCCGTGCTGGGCTGTGATAGGCTGTGTTGCGCCTTGCTGGGCTGTGATAGGCTGTGTCACGTCGTGATGGGCTGTGATAGGCTGTGTTGCACCGTGCTGGGCTGTGATAGGCTGTGTCACGTCATGATGGGCTGTGATAGGCTGTGTTGCGCCTTGCTGGGCTGTGATAGGCTGTGTCACGTCACAGCCCACCACGAAACTCTCAACGTCAACAAGGTGCTCACTCACAAAGGGTTGTTACTCGGAAACAGTAAACCGTGAGGACACGGCTTTTTGAGGGGGGAAGGGGTAATGTTAGAGGACTGTAGGGGACTTAGACACTTATACGGGATCTGTAGGGTACCCTTAAATTTTGCACAGACTGAGACAAACAGGAACCTTAGGGGTGACAGCAGCGCACTGTAGAAGGGGGTTACATAGCCCACACAGCCCACACAGCCCGTCACAGTCGTCACAGCAGACACAGCCCACACAGCCAGTCACAGCCCGACACAGCCAAACACAGCCAGTCACCGCTTGACACAGCTGTCACGATAATAGGGAACGAAGAGTAGGACAGGGAACGACTGTGGGGAACAACACCAGTGAAGGGAACATGTTAGTTCACATACAAACGGTTAGAGAGGGAAACGGTTAGAACCGCGGATAGGAGGATAAAGGGAAGAACGGGGAATAGGAAGAGATCATTATTCGGGGAGGACTTCGGAGACAGGCGGGAGCGGAGATCGGAGAGCACGATGAAGGAGAAAAGAGGATTAGTAGAAGCTTGTCATATGCAAAGCTAGAGTGATATTGTAGAGTAGATTAGAGACATAATGGATTCGGCCTGATACCTGATAAATCATAATCTGATACTTATACGATACAATCACACTGTGTAGAGAGATCTGAGTGAAGCTGTGGATTGAATGGAGGAGTTAAGGAAACCGATAAATTGATGAAGCAAACTGATACTTAATTATCAATGGTAAGGTAGCAAAGATGAATGCGGAAAAGGAAACAAATAGGAAACACCCCCATGATACACTAGCTGTAGGTCATGACTGATTGTTCTGCGCGGGCTGAGTACTTAGAGATTTCCAACTCTTCTATCTTGGAGTTTCCGCCTCGGATAGCGAAGGGATGGGTGAGTAAAAGCCGCGCGACACTCTCCAACCCCTTGATAGAACTCACATGCACCATTCCTTCAAATACCTTGTAAGCACAAGAGCTCTCCTAGCTCTCTACCTCCTTACATACAAGTGCAATACTAACCCTTACACTTTGCACTCACAAGCATAAGGTCATCTTCTTATAGTGATAATAGAAGTGAGCACAATGGAATCCTTCCACTCATGAATCCACTCAATCACATAAACTAAGTCAAGCCAAGGGCACCCTTGCTAAGGGAATCCACCCTCACCACACTCCCTCTCAATACCTAGAGCTATGGAGGTGAGAGAGGCTCATGGAGGCTCAACTACAAGAAGATGAGCCCTCCTCATCCCTCACTGGAGGCAAACCCATCCCCATGTCCCAAGTGAGACTTGACACCTCACTTGGCTATGAAATGAAGTCCCAACACAAAATACAAATATAAATTTTCCTAATGAACTAGACGTAGGTAATTCTAGTTAACCATGACTAAAACCATGACAGCGTTGTCCACCTCGCACCTATAAAAATCTATCTTCACGTTTTTACAATGCAATGATGTATATCTCAGAAATGATCCAAAAGAGTCACCATGCGGAGAAAAATCATTTTCATTGACATTACACATCTCTTGCCATGCACAATAAGGAAATGACGGGTACAAAGATATATCATCTTGTTATTGTAGCCTTGAGGAGTCTAAAGCGAATGATGCTCCGATTCAATCATTTTCTTCTACTCATCATGCATCAATGTATCGTTCTTTCACAATTATACATTCAACTCCAGATCTTGTAGATTGAAACACAACTTGTAGGAAGATTGACCTTCTGAAATTTGGGACCAGTCAAAATATTGAAGCACACAACTGTTGCAACATTTGTTTGAACAATTTGAAGTTCTTGTCTATCACAAATGATTCAATTAGAGCAGAGCAAGTAGAACAATTTCACAGTCTCCCATTTTTTTTTAGTTTATTACATAATACCTTTGTAATGCTCAACGATGAAATCCAACACTTCGCGTGCTAGAGCCAAATGGTTTGTAGAGGCTACACTTAAATAACCATCTACAAAGTCACTCCAAAACTTCATTCCCGGTCGAGAAAAATAAGGATGATTTTTCCACAAAAGCATTGGAGATTGACTTAAACATTCCCACAGTGAGAAGTCATCTTGTCGAGTCCAAAACAAAATATTGTAGTTCATCTTCATGATTATCACCACAAGGTCTTGCACCAACTACATACAAGATCAATGTCCCTCCAATCTAATATAACGAGGCAAAAAATAACTCCCATATTGTAAGCCAATTGCTTCAATGGGAGTTCCAATGCCCACTAATCTATCCAAACTTAATGGAAAATTATTGGGATTGAAAAATAATGACTTTGATCCTAGTGGAGATGAATGACGGCCCATATACATTCTAGCAACATGGCTGCTGGGGCAGATTTGTTCACAAATGGGTAAACCAAATAGACCCTACTTCCAAAACTATGGTACTCAGGACTTAAAATTGCTTCAACTTCTGCTCTTGCACCTCCCTCTTCTTTGATGGTTGGACTAAGCCTGTAGCAAGCAAAGCAGGAACAAGGACAAATATGGCATTGGGCAGAGAGAGAAGCCTCGAGCAATTACCTCACCTAAAACTCGAATGCCCTCTGCACTGCCTGAAAACTGTGTAGTGACACTCTGCCTCCGGAACCTAGATTGTAACGCTGGGTATTGTAGTAGCTAATCAATACAATGTCCCACAGCTATCTCCAACCTAGTAATGTGCTCCTGAATAAGCCCCCCTTCCATTGCTGTCATCCATTCATTTATCTGCCATTCGACTGAATTTAGAAGGGCTCATCTTGAGCATGTGACATGTTATAAGTTTCAGATTCTTACTCTTCCTCAACTATAATTTGAAACATGAATGAAGACGACTTGTTCTTGTTGGGTTGCTTCCCGGCACAAAATTGATACACCTCCCCAGCCGTGATAATCAAGTCCCACCCCAGATATCGGCATCCGAGGCAACTATGTCCGTCCACTCTTCTTATTTCATCATTGTTATACTTAGGAGGGAAAAAAAGAGTTTAATTGAATAACTCAAAACCCTTGGAATTGGCAAATACCTCTCTAGAATATAACAAGGACAATATGTGTTTGCTATTACATTACCAAAACCCATTTTATTATGCTCCTTTGATGGTGACATAATAACAATATGGTCTTGGTACCTTGAACAAAATACTAGTAGGCCAATCATTAAAGACTTGATATATACATCCATGGACCTTAAATTCTTTTTGGAATTTAAGGTACCGACTTGGGTCAGCTAGTTGTCCCCCTCCAAATATGCTTCTAAAGTCCCTAACACCCAAGTTTTGGATCTCATGGTTTGGGGACCTTGGTTGAGCCATATTTAACATACATCAAATGAATGAATAATAGCAGATTGAATTAAATACTCTCGGTTGCCTCTTTCCTTTATATATTCAACTTGCAGTTGATGAGTGACGAGCTCTCAACGGAATTGGTAGCATGGTACCAACTGAGCTGTGATGCGGGGCCTCCGGAGTGACAGCGAGGATTGTGCCTCCGCATTCGACCTGGGGATGAACTTGGTATATATGATGCACACTTGGATACCCTTCCAACCAATATTCTCAGTTCATCCAACCTTGTGAAGAGGCTTTGCGACGCTTATCCTAGAAACAATGTGTGGAAACAGTTCTCGTGGGATGGCACTAATTAGGGCACTTGTGGCAAGCACTTTGAGATAGCTGCAATGTATTAGGAGGGTCTCTCCTTGAAGTCTTTTGAACCAAATAATGGATTGTAACAGAATGCAGCATGGTTGCAGATGTAGGCTTGGTAAACTTGTCTAAGTGCCACATTCCTTTTATATTCTAGCCCTCGAGTCCCCTTGTCTTTTTGCACATACCAACACTCCAAAGTTTGGAACTTTTCCAGAACATTATGTGATTGTTTTATGTGAAAGTTTAATGTAGCTGACTATTACTCCATTGTCACTAAACTCCATCCTTGTAAATCAAAGACAAGTACCTCAACTTAGAGAACTGTAATGGCTACAATATTTGGCACCCTATAGTCAAATTTATTCATTAAATTGTACAACAATAATGATAATATGTTACCAAAGCAATCTAACATAAACTTTACAAATGATGAACAAGGGCTAATGAAGAGTGAGAGGAACTTGCTTGCATCATAGGTAAATCCTACAAGCTTGGCCAGCAGTTCAAAGAAGATCCTGGACCAATGAATTCACTACAAACTGAACATCAACACTCACAATAAATCCAAAAATCTACAAACTAACAAGTTTTCCACTCAACAACGATGCTCATGAGCAACTAACTTGTACCAACTTCAAATCATCTTGCGACTACAATAATCGACCAAGAAGTAGATGCATGATAGTCTTTGACATGACAAAACTTTGTTGTTAGTTTCAAGAGGAGATGCATGACAATCTTGCAGAAATGGTGTTCATAGCCCCTAGTAGCTGTTTTTGAGGAGACACTTGCTTTTGTTGTATAGTCTTTTTGAAGAACACACAGACAGTGCCCAACCACTTGCAAGACGCAATGACATCCATAAATCAGTTACTAAGAATATAACAAGAAGAAAAAATAACATTTGCATGCATATACAAACAAGTGCTCTTAATGAGGCCACTTTGTGACAATGACCTAACAATATGGTCATAGCAAATAGCTTGCTTGACACAATAGTATGTAAACAAATTAGTGAACATTGCCAAACTAGGCGGTCAACTATGGGCACGGGACCAAATCGTCATGCAAGACCTACTTTTAAATTTGCTTACAGTGATCTTGTTTAATCCCAGTTTCACCACAAATCGTCGACAATTAAGATACTGCAGCCAAAAACTTATCATGAGGACTCAGGAGAGGGAATGTCAAACTTACATCTACAACATACCATCTCAGCAAAAAGATGCACGTGGGAACCTCCTTGGCCAAAGCGCTCCCAAGGTGGAACCCTTTAATTCCTTCACATTATCTACCTTCTACATTGTACTTACATGCTCAAGATACTCTTATCAAGTTGTCAAGAAGATATTTGTACAAAATATGTGAGGAAGGAAGAAGAAGAAAAAACCAGTTGGGCGGGTATGACAATTGGGCATATTGAAGGGTCCGGGTAAGGCATCTTTGCTTAAAGCGGTATGGAGGCGGTTTATATATAATGTAGGGGTTTGGAATTGTGGCGGTTACAGGTTATCAATAGAAGGGTCCCCAAAAAAAAACTTTGGGGACATGGTTGTCGATAACAACCATGGGCTCAGTAAGTGGCGATATGGCCCTCGTCGGTTCCAACTCAAGTCGAGTCCACCCAAAATTTGGGTGGCGGGTCTCAATAGTATGATACCCCGATTATTACCCGGCCGGGTATATATATCAACATATATACCTGCCCAACACTGGAAAAAACCATAGAACCTCAACTGCAAGTACTAGGCCATAGTTTTGAACAACTACGATACCTAGTCTCGTAATTCAATATCAAAATCATTTGTTGCTGTTTTTTTTTAAATCTCAAAACATTGAAGGAGGATGAATATAATTATTCCTCAGATAGTATACGAAAGGCTGGAAATCCAGAATGCAGCACAACAAAAATGCTCTAATTGTCAGGTTTGAGTTTAAGGTTATTTTCCAATTGCAACATTTATGTTTGAAACCACACTCCCCAGACTTGATCTTGTATCCCTAGTCCCCATTGATTATAAATATTGATAACTATTCATGTCTAATATGTATTATTTGGAATAACTTTTAGCTAGGTAAGCTACATTTTCTTTAAGTTGTAGTTTTTGCTTCGTGCCATTGTGATGTGCTTTCAACATCATATTAGAAGAGATTGTCGATTTTATGTCTTAGTCGGTCAAGGTTTCATGACTATTATGGCATTTTTGCATCATTTTTAGTTTCTCATTTCTTTTTGCAAATGCCTATTGAGGTTCTCAAGGCCTCTTGCTCAATTGTAGTTGATCTTCATATTTAAATCCCTGCACTAGAGAGCAAGTGCACTTTGACGGTTTTCAGACTCACGCTATTTTTCTTCAGTCAGAGTTGCATCCCCCCTTAAGTTTCCGGCAGGGGTGTGCCTCATGAAGATCATATTGTTCTAGTGCAGCTGCACATCATAAAATGCAGTTTTTCCATATATAGCCTAAACTTGCTTGTTGATCTCTCATTTCGTGTATCTCTTCAACAATACATACGCTTTTACAGCCAGACAACAGTCAATTTACAAACCCATTCTAATTAGTTTGAATATCTACAACTTGTATTTTTCTATTTTTCTTAAATTTGCAGGGACAAAAAATACTTGATATTCAATAACTCCCAGACCGCATGTCCAAAAATTATGAAACTGCATCCATGCATCCAAACTCATCAAGGCTCTCCAAGAGTATCAAGAGCCCGGGTACGAGCCTTCCGGGTTGGGAGATTTCAATGATGCAACAAACAATATTATTGAGTGCCACTCGGATGATTCTGGGGTCAAATCCTGCTACTTGACGGGTGTGGTACGCTCTTCTCCCCCTTCATTGGAGGTGTCCCATTGGAAAGCCTTCACGGCGAGGTTATTTTCTCCTCTCACTATCAAGGGCCCTGATTTGTGAGCTGTCGCTCCCAGGTGTTTCCATTTTCCTTTTAAAAAAAAATGTCAATATTCCAGAAAAACCCAATTTATATTTATGACCATGTGTACAAAAAGACAACTGAAAGGCCAATCATTATTCCAAAGAAACCCAATTTGCTATTTTTCATGAATTCCTAGTACTGATAAAAAAACACTTGCAATTCCATATCACCATGGGTCCAAAATTTATGAAATTGCCTCGAAGCACCCCCACTCGTCGAGGGCTTTCCAACGTTAAACACTTCTAGAATGTGGTACAATGTACCGATGACTCACGTACACTTTCGATTGTTGATACTCTATGTATTAATATGCCAGACATCCCGTTGTAGAAGAGTCATGACCTGAGTAACAGAGAATAGGCTGGTGGTGAGTAAGAAAATATGTCTTGGGACTACAATATCATATTTAGAAAGATGTAATATAAATGCTTACATGGCACATACTTGCATCTCTTGCCAACACTTCTGGATAGCATTCTCATGAAATCAGGACAACTACAAAGATGAATGTTTCCCACAATGATCGATGTCATATGACCTATCTAGCATAGCAAAACCTCAGGCGATGATGGTGTATACTGTGGGATTGCTAGTTTTGTACATAGAATGTGAGCAATTGGAGATGAGAAAACTGTGGCTGAGTGTTAGCATATTTTTCTTGTCATTATCGTAACAACGATAAAAATCCCTTATGCAATAGGTAACTCTACTATAGTTGCAGCAGCTGGCCGTTGTTGTCCATTGGACTTCATAATCGTGGTAAACTTGAATGTGACGTTATTCAATCTCACAAATAGGTCTTCGCAGTTTTTGTTGTCATTATTCCAAAATTATAGGGGATAACCCTGTCGTGCGCATACGTATCACTACACAACTACATCGCTGTCTAAACTACACCACACATATATGCACAATAAAGTAGTCTGCCACAATGATTGAAAACTAAAATCACACTGTTGACACAGAAACACTCAATACAACACAATCACTCATTAAAATAGTAGTCGAGCCAAGGGCACCCCAAGCTATGGGGACTCCACCCCACAACATCCTATTCTCCCTTCATAAGTACACTCAGATTCTAAGCAGTGAAGGAGCTCGGTCGTGCAGGCTCAACTCGAGAGAGATGAGCCGCACGACTGACACGCTCGTGAAGATAAGATGGTTCAGGTATCAAACTAAACTTGACACCTGACTTAACACTTGAACTAAATCCAAGTGTTAAATACAAATAACTAGATTTATTCTAGTTAGTTTCACACTGTGTTTATTTAACTTGACAGCTGTCGTGCTCATACGTATCGCTACACAACTACATCGCTGTCCAAACTACACCACACATATATACACAATATAGTAGTTTGCCACAATCGCCCCCCTAGCTGGTGGATAGGTCCCTCTAACTCCAGATAGCTACAAGATGTAATACCACAGCCGTACTAAGTCCTCTATCACTGTCCTTATTGTACTCAAACTCTATAGACCAAGAGGCCGGGTACAAGTAGTAGCCCCATCGTTAGTCACCGTCTTGCAATCTGTGAACTTGAGCCAGGATCTCGTGTGTTCAAGGTCTCATAATAGCTTGGCCTTGCATTTCTTGTTAGCCTTCCATGGTTGTATCCACTCCCACTATCCAATGCAATGCGGACATAACCAATCCCCATCAGGAACCATCTCAAGAGGTGGAGTCAAGCATCCCATATGCCAACCTCTAGAGCATCGATCACACACCAGCATGGTGGCTGCCCCTCTAGCAGACCCACACAACATGCACCTCAAACTTGCAGGTACCACTGCCAGGGTTGGGTCAATCCTGCCATCGACATTCGGAAGGTGACATGGCGCACAATTACGCACATGGTCCTTCCAAGTTATGTCATCCCGACCCTCCAAGATCAAGACGCCTGAGAGCAATACCTCTCGAATCCTCAAAATACCACGTCCTGCAATCACATCCAAGGTTGTAGGAGCAGTCTGCTGCAGATAGACATAGTCACCTGGGTTGAATCTCCGAACCACATGACGATAGCCCCCACCACGTATGGTAGCATACCTCAACGTATCACGATGCTGTGCAATGGCAAGGTTCTCGAAAGCCATGGCATGACTTTCTTGAACAACTTTGTATGCTGATCACATGCACGTGCCCACACGTCCGGATCGTCAAGGTTAAGAACTGTAGCAGCTTCTCTACGAATGGATGTAGGCAAATCCGGCTCTCGGCCAAAGAGAAGAAAGTATGGTGAAAAGGAGGCAAATGATGCTTGCTTGCTGAACCTGTAGCCCATGGCTAACCAGGGTAATTAAAGGTCCCAATCTCCTAGGTGTCCCTTCTGCAAGCTATACTTGCGCAAACCCCTCTTTGCTGTCTGAACAACCCTCTCTGCCAAGCCATCGGCCTTAGGATGATCCCGAGAAGTGGTGCGGTGGTCTACCAGGCCTTGTCACACAAAGCCTGAAACTCCCCTAAGAACTCTCTCCCTTGGTCCGTGAGTACCTCAGCTGGAGCACCGAATCGGCTAAGTACACAATCCAAGAATGCATACGCAGCTCCCTCACTAGCCTTATCAGACAATGGAACCAACTCGATCCACTTGGAGAAGTGCTCCACCATCACCAACACATACTTGTTGTGGCGCATGGTCAGTGGCAATGGCCCTGCGAAGTCAAGACTCCACCTGTAGCCCAATCCCATGATCGGAAGAGGGTACAATTGTGGAATAGGGGCGTTGAATGAAGCACGCACCTTGTCACACACCATGCACCTAGCCACAAATTGTTGCACCTCTGTGTGCATACCACGCCACCAATACTGCCCCTGCAGTAGACTATGAATGCGCCACACCTCAAAATGCCCCAACTCCTCGTGGGCATGCCACACTAACTGTGCTCGCTGTGTTGGGTGAGGCACAATGCTCACTCGACCATCCTCCCACACTCGGAGCAGGTGTGTCCCTTCCTATTTGAACCTCTTGGCTCGTTATAGGATCCGATCCCTCTCCTTGGCAGTCACAGTGGCTGCCGTGTCTCCAGTGCGGAGATAGTCCAACACAGCTGAATCCTCAAAGAGATGTCTGCTGGCAATGCTTGTTGGTATCCACAAACTGTAGACACTGGAAACAAATCAGGGTACTGCTGCAGCAACTGTGCAACATGGCGCAGTGAGACGCGTCGTGCAGTCTCATCCCTCTCCACATACAGGTAACGTCGAACTCGTACACCTGCCTGCAGCACTGCAGCCAATCCAGTGCTGATCCTACCAAACAAGTCCAGAAGGCATATGCCTGCATGTGGGCACTGCCACACAAGTGGTGTGGTGTCCAATGGCGACAACTAAGGTGGTCCTAGTGCAATCACCGCATTCTCCTCCTCTCCTGACGGTACAAAGGCCTCTACCCAGGCTTGTTGCACTCGTCTATCAACAGCCCGCTGCAAATCCTTGCTCGTACCCCACAATGGAGTGTGAGCAACCATGGCAGGCAACTCCGCCGTACCATGCATGTCATCCTGCTCTGTTGGAGGTGGCACATCCTCTGCATGGGCATTGCCCTCCAGCAACTCTCCAGGCCAATTAACTGCAGCTGTGAAGGCGGCTAGTGTTGGCATCTTGCCCCGCTGGGCAGCAGCAACACCCCCAATGAATGTCACAGGGAGCTGTACATGACGACTATCCCCTGACTGCCATCCAGGCCTGTAGGATGCTGACTCCTCCCAAAAATCCAGGGTGAAGCCCATGGGATATAACACTGCCCCACCAACGAGGACATCGTAAGAGACCGCATCTGTCACGATGGCCTTGGCTCGCATCACTGAGCCATCTATATGATGATCTGGCTGTAGTCTAATGGCCAACTCACGCCGTGTCATGCCCTGAGCCTACTCTGATCCTCCCAGAGATGTCTGTATGTGGAAAGGACAAGGCTCCATATCCGCCTCCATGAGGCCCAAACCTGCAATAGCAGCTCTGCCCAACATCAGTGGCTGAGCTCCCGAGTCCAACAAGACCCGCAGTGGCCGGTACCTCTTGCTTGCCGGTCCACTCAAAGAGAAAATGCTATCCTGGATGTCTAACAAGACAACTCCAGGTGTCACCATGGCGCGCTCAAAGGCTGGCCTAGCTGGCAGCTCCGTCAACCTGGCAGCTGCAACTTGCCATGGCGCAGCCGTGGCAGTCTTGACCCTCAAATCCGAGAATTCCTCTGCCACTACACCTTCCACCAACTCCGCAGAAGATGAAGTGACCTCCCCACTCTCGTAGAGTGTTGCTGCTAGTTTGAACACTACAGCTGGTCTTACCCCCGGCGTCGCGATCATGGTTGCCGAGAACAGTGGGGCTTGACACACAGAGGTGGCTGCCCCCAACAACATACTGGCTGCACTAGCCTTGGCAGCAGGTGTCAGTGCTGCACGTGTAGCTCTCCCCAATGGCACAATAACGGCCTCTGTATCTGTCGGGCGAGAACTAGGTGCCATGGATGTCGTCGACACTGTCTCCCCTAAGATAAATGATTGAGGCAACCTAGCCTGACGGCTTGCCTCCCCACGTTGTGAATCTAACTCCACCTCTGCACCTCGTGGCTCAGGAACTCGTGCTGCTCCTCGAGTGACGGCTGCAGCAGACTCCACCTGCACTAGTGGTAGTGCTGCCCCACACATAAATCCCATGCCTCCCATGTCTCCTCCGTCAAGATGACGCTGCTGAGGAGGAACAGGAGGTGGACCCTTAGGTCTTGGAGCTGGTACCACCTGAGCTGTGGCCATGGTAGCAAGCCTTTGCTCTAGTTGCTGAAGCCAGTTGGCCATGCCTTGGTCAACGCCCTGACCTCCATGTCCTTGGTCATACTGTGCTTGCCCTCATCCTACACCTAGTGCCTGACCACCTCGTCCTCTCTGAGGTGCTCCAGCTCGCCCTCGGCCACCATTGTTCCCTTGGAACTGACCTTGCCGCAACTCAGGGTGCAAGTCATAACATTGGGCATCTCCATGCCCATACTTGTCACAATGCCCACACTGCAACTGTGCAGGCTGTGCTTGTGCCGGCCTTTTGCCACTCTCTAGGCAATCTTTCTTGATATGGGGTCCTCCACATGTCCAACATATCATCCTTGGTTGTTGTTGGCTTGCAAAAGATGCTACTGGCCTCTGCACCTGAGGTCGAGGTTTACTATTTCATGAGCGCATGAGCGCATGAGCCCATGAGCCTATGAGCTCATGAGCGGACATCCGCGGAATTGGAATTTTCCTGCCTTTATTGACGGTGTTATGTCCTCTTACCTCGGTAATAGGGTCTGTTTCTCCTGGTCCTGGATGCGGAATGAGGTATTTCGGCGCCGTTATTCCCAAGAGCAGTGTGCTAAAATGGTGTTTTGAAGACATCCACCGGGGTATTTCGGCACCGAAATTACCTCTTAAAATGTGATATAGTGCGGTATTTAATGGCGCAGAACGGGCTATTTGGGCGCCAAAATACCCAAGTGGAATGTGCTGAAGTGCCTTGTGCTGAAGGCTTCCATCGCGATATTTTGGTACAGTAATTCATCCGCGGAATTTTTGAGGCCCATATAACGAAGGCGCACATTGGGCTATTTCGGCGCCAAATTTCCCAATAGGAATGTTAGAAACGGTAGGGTTTTCATGGCTTCAAGTTCTCGGCTCGATGGTGTGCATAAATTATTTGTAGGGTTCTTCACTGAAGTTTGCGTCTCTTCTGCTTTTATTATACATTTTGGTTGGCGGAAGAAATGTAGGGAATCGGACAAGCAGTCTGAACACAATGATTTTTCAAATCGTCAATATTTTCATTAAGTGTTTCAGAACTGTACAACAAAAGGATCCAAATGAGACTTTGCTATGGTGAGGATCCGCTATCACTGTCCGATGCATCCCCGGCCTCATGCAAGGATGGCTGCCTTCCACCTGCCTCCGAACCTGCATTGTCGCTACCGCTGTTACTCTGAGAAGCCCTCCCCTCAAAAATACCATCCTCACCAGCCGGAACTGTCCACCTGGGTGCGGAAGTGTCCTCAACATTCCCCTCGCTCTCGGACGCGGATTCTATTACGAACTTCCCTACTCTGCCTTTCACAATTCTATGTTTGGCCTCACGCCTCATTATAATTCTCTGCTCATTCCCGTATGTCAATTGCTCTAACCGAGTAGGCCTATCCTCCCTCCTGATGGCTTCTCTGGCAGCCGTGTCTGCATAGGCTGGTAGAAAAAAAGGCTTCTGGGGACTCGCGAGAAACGATTTTCTGGCAAAGAATGGCCAATGCGATTCTGTCTCCTCCTCTGCAACAGGGTCCGATTCGGGCAAGTCTCCCAGCTTCTCCTCGTCGGACGACTCTGCAAGGCTGAGTGTACGCACAAACATAGAATGAAGTACATTAGAGAATTCAAACAGGGAATCATCGGCAGGTTGCATGGTCCCTACAACCGAAACCAATACACTTACTATGGTGCAACTCACTCGAAGACAGGCATTGGGGGAAGCGGCTTCGGGCGCCCCTGCATCGAACGAATTTCCTGGACTTCCTCCTCTTCATCTTCCTCCTCCCCTTCCACGTCATCTTCTGCGTTTTTGGGATCCTCAGTCGGAGGCAAACGCTGAAGGCCCGCCAAATTGTAATCGTACAAGGCCGTATCCCCCTCAAATGAGAACACAAATCGGTTCGACATCCTTCCCGCCCACATACAGGCACCTGCAAATTCATACGACACAACCACAACCAAACTCAAGAATGAGTCGCTTCCTCGCACAAGCAAACATACACAAACGGAAATGGTGTCAATTTTGGTGCCGCATTCAATTAACGTTCTCACCTGTATTTGCAGTGATGTCGAGGACCCTGCCTTCAACATCCGTACATGTTTCCATGAGCGTCTGGGATGAATGCAGGACTCCTGGTCCTGCCATACCTCCATGGCTTGCCCGACAAATCACAAAGAATGTCCTTCTCTCCCACATGGTTGAACAGGACGTTATACTCCAGTGGATCAACTGTGGAATCAACAAGTCTTCCTGTTTCACGTAATTTGAATTTCTAATGTTTCTTCACGAAGCAAAATGCCTGAAAGATAAGAGTCTGCAGAGAAGGAAATGTCCTGGAGGTTTTGCTTCTCCGCAAGCTCCAGCAGGTTCTAATCGTCGCCAAGTCGTACCACGTTGTCGTCCTCTCCTTCTGTCAGCTCAATGGGCCGCCCTTCTGCAGATCCAACTCCCACATCTCCAGCGGCCTCCACCGCATTCGTGTTTTTTGAAATTGACTGCAAACCCAATATCTCCGCTTCCAGTCTCCCTAGGGGTTTTACTGGCGAAGCCATGGGCTCCTTCTGCTTCCTCGACTTCTGAACTCTAGGTGGGCTTTTCTGAGGCGATATCTGAGGTGTTGAATGAGGACTCGCCTGCCTCGATGCACTTCCACCTTGCGAGCGCAGCACCCGGGCAGGAGTATCCAAAGTTGACTGTGTTGCTTCGCCCCCCTGCGATCCCTCCCCAGCTCCCATGTCAAACAAACAGGAAAACATGAGACACTGCACGCAAAAAAAAAGGTGTAAAAGGAATATTGCGTATGGAGTGCTTCATATCCGCAAAGCACGAATCTCTCACTGGTGGGCGATCCGAGTCTCCGGAGCATTTCATGCATGAGACGGAGCTTAAGTCGTGTCGTCGGCGGCTTCCCAAAATCCCGCGTCCTCCTTCTCTTTGCCGGAGTTGCCTGACCTTCCACAAACTCTATGCTACCACTATGCCGCATAAGGAGAGGAAACGCAGGAGAATGTCACTGCAGAAGGGCAAGGAGCGAGAGAGCGAAGCGGTGGAACATGCAACCACTATGCACGAGCAGATGTGTAAGCAGCCACGTCTTCCGAAGCGTTGCCACCGTCCACCACTTTCTGCCGTATGAGTGATGAAGAGATTGTGACCCCTGACACGTTCGCACGGATGAAGTCGACTGGAACACGACGCGTGCCAGTTCCAGCCACCAGTACAAGACGGTTTATCCGAATTGCGGCACCGAAATACCTTCCGTTCACCGAATGCTGTTCCCGGAGCAGCCGACATTGAATGAAATATCTGCACATCATGAAACCCAACCGCCATGAAAATCCCCTGCCTATGACATTCAACAGTCAGATCGGTACGTTTCATCAGCGGACGGATAAATTTCGGCGCCAAAATTCATCCTATTCAAGTGCTTTCGTACACAAACTTACAAATTTCGGCGCCGCAATTCATCGCTTCCCAAGTCCTCATTCGTCATGAGCAAACCTGTCAGTAGGATATCGGAGCCGGAATTAATTCCGGGACAGTGGAAACGGCTGCACTTGGGCACATTTCATCCATATTTTGGCGCCGAAATTCATTACGAATATCTCCGTCCGCGCGTAGACGAGGTGAAATCATCCATATTTCGGCGCCGAAATTCATCCAGAGCGAAGACTAAATCGGCACCATGCTATGCTTTGCCGCCATCATTGCCCCTGACGGATGCTGTCCATGCCTGTTGGACTTGCCATTTCTGGACATTTAACTATAATTTCGGCGCCGAAATTATACTTTATGTGCGGCAACGTCCCGTGCGAAAAAGACCACTTAATGGATACTGTCGGTTTCAAAGGAAAAAAACGGCTAAAATGCAATTAATTTTGACAGAAGGGGTTCAATATGCCGATTTCTCCATTAAATGCAGAATATTCCTGTTATCTTCGTTGGAACGGGGTATTTCCAACGATTTACCGAAAATTATATCATCTAGAAGCAAATAGTAAGTGTCGGGTTTGGACGAATTTCGGCGCCAAAATTCATTCGTCGCATAGAAAATGTAATATTAGAGTTACTCATTGCGGACAGTAAGGATGAATTTTGGCGCCGAAATTCATCCATTTCAAAGAAAAATAAATATTGGAGGGAGGGCATTGGATGAATTTCGGCGCCGAAATCCGGCGCTCAAACCCTGAAAAGAATTTGGAGGGATGGAGTCGGTTGAATTTCGGCGCCGAAATTCATTGCTCGCGAAGAAAAATTTTTTTTTTCGGGAGGACTTCGGATGAATTTCGGCGTCGAAATTCATTGCTCCCGAAGAAAAAAAATAAAATCGGGAGGACTTCGGATGAATTTCGGCGCCGCAATTCATTGCTCGCGAAGAAAAAAAAAATTTCGGGAGGACTTCGGATGAATGTCGGCGCCGAAATTCATTGCTCGCAAAGAAAAAAAAAAATTCGGGAGGATTTCGGATGAATTTCGGCGCCGAAATTCATTGCTCGCGAAGAAAAAGGAAAATTAGAAGGGAGTACTTGGATGAGATTCGGCGCCGAAGTTCATTTGTCGCAAAGAAAAAAAAAAAAACTTCAGATGAATTTGGCACTGAAATCCATC
The DNA here is from genome assembly GCA_030704615.1 of Takakia lepidozioides. NCBI lineage: Eukaryota > Viridiplantae > Streptophyta > Takakiopsida > Takakiales > Takakiaceae > Takakia > Takakia lepidozioides. The sequence goes on from CM060734.1 coordinate 60,332,029, forward strand.
CGCAGGGCAGCAGAATTAGGGTCGGAAAAGGAGATGAAGAATGAATTTCGGGGCCGAAATACATCCATTCTGCCGATTCAAGATTACTGTCATTCGGATGTCAGCACCGATATCCGGACACGTGGTGAATCACGACTGTAATCAGGAACACATTCATCCGTATTTTGGCATCCAAATTCAACCCTCATGTGCAGAAACAATTTGATGAAGAAGATGTTCATCCGAATTTCGGCACCGAAATCCATCCGTTGGGTGCTTGGTTAGTTTCATGAGGTGAACAAATTACTATTTCTGTCGCCGGAATTCATCCTATGGCTTCCAAAGTTGTTACATGACAGAGATGTTCATCCAGATTTCGGTGCCGAAATTCATGGGAAGGCCTGATTTATTGTAGCCCAAGTGGTTGTACATTACAATTCAGGCACCAAATATCCGATGTGAACTTGCTGTTGTCGTCCGTTTTTGTAACGTACGTTACATACCTTCATCTTTACGTGCACCGATCACCCATCCTGTTGGATGCGGAATCCTCCAGAAAATCATTTGTGTTATTAGGTAGGACACACTCTTCTCACTGCAGGACTTCGCTGCGGAGCGTACCGAGAGGTCCCGTCTTCAACATGGACTCCCGTGTTTGGGTAAACGTGTACTTCCATCCTGATTATCTGAAAGCTAAAATACGTTCCACGAAATCCAGTTCCCAGTCGTCATCCTCCTCCCACGAGAAGCTCTTCGCCCCGCATACCGGTGGGTGACACCGCAGCTTGGCCCACCCATCGGTGGGGGAAACTGAAAAGACGACGGCCACCAACAAAGGCGAACGACACCGGGATGGCCAACGCTCTTGCAATGCCCTGCATAGTGCAAGGTTGCAGGGATGTTCCTCACCCCAGGATGGGGCGCATATTTCAGTTGTCAACAGCCGGGTCTGCTGCGCGCAGTGTCGTGTATACAATCACGGTTTCACAGTACCCAGCTTGCAACTGTGAGGACTTCCTTGTTATGGAATCGAAGAATGCAGCATACGTCCCTTGCAAACACCTTTATTACATTTTTCTGAAGCGCATGAGTTGCATATCCGCAGTGGACGTCTTCATCCATGCTCCAACACTAAGTTTCAACGAGCTGCACAAGGCCCTACGGCAGGACACTGGTCGGACTGCTTGACATTCCACATTCGGGAAGGAGAAAGTGGCAATTATATTACATTCATCTTCTTGCACCCTTTTTTCTGTGAGGAATTATACACTTGGTGGTGCCGCATCGCCATGGCTACATGTGAATTTCGGTGCCGCAATACATGAGAATGTGGTTTTTGGCCATGAATGGCATGCGCATGTTTTTTTTATTTTGGTTGTGTACAAATGGATCCGAGTAAAGCATACATTGTGTGGAGATTAACGGGCATTGAGGCCTATTTCAGCGCCGTTTATGGTCTATGTACTGCATAGTGCTTCCTTGTTACTGCTCTTCATTCAATTTGTAGTGATTTCGCAGCCCATCCTAGCGTTTTCGTCCACCTTTATGAGAAGACTCCAATTTGCTACAAATACATTGTTACTGTTCTGCAAATGTGATGCCTTTACAAGATTGCTAGTTCTGTGTCCCAGTGGGAAGGGTCCTACTGCACATTCCAGCATTTGCATACTGCACCTTGTGCAAACAGCAATCCATACGACAAAGGACACGTCCCAGCATACTGGCAGTGAATTGCAAAAAACCTTAACAGAAGATTATCCAAGCATGTATATTCCCCATATGGCACAGGGAAGCTGCTTGATTTCTGAATGAAAATGTATGTGCCATGAGTGTCGGTGAGTCGAAACATGTCTACTCTAGCATGCAAGACCTATGGTCCCCTCGCCCAAGAAGAAGGAACTCTAACTGGCCTCTCAAGGACCTCCTGAGTGACCGGGTGCCTATATTTGAACAAAATGTCAGTGGTTTCTGTCGCCCGGTTGAAACTAACGAGGATGTCGTGTTTATCGATAGCACCCCCTTGGTATAAGGACATTTTCACAGTGGGCCCTGTGTTCCCCTCCTCCTCATCCTCATAACTGAAGAGAATGTCCCCACTTTCCGAGCCAGTCCGTCCACGCGTAAAGTTTTCACCTATGCACTCATGATACGTTCACTCGCAACAATTCCAGCGATACAGCAACGCTGTGCGTGATCTGTTCGGCTCCCACTCATGCGGAAAGTCCAGGTCCATGATGCGTAGAAACCACCTGCTCCCCAGCCGGGGTCCAGGAGAATCGTGCAATCCTGGAAGAAACTCCATTGCTCTCAGCTGGACAAGACGAGGATCGTCCCTGTAAACATCCAGGAAAACAATGATGTCGTGTGCTTTCGGGAAAATGACTCCCGTCTGGCGTCGATAGATGTGATTCGGGCACGACATGGCCTCACGACATAGCACAAACTCAAAGCAGGGAGGAGATGGGCACAACAGAGAAGAGTGAAGAGCAAAATGAGAGCAATGCCTCCCTTACCGTAAGGCGGGTATTTGCTCTCCGGAGCCCAATTTTGGCGCCGTTATTGGATGGAGTGCGGAAGCTTCAGCCGAGAATTTTGTTTCCGCAGGTCAATTTCGGCGCCGATATTGGTTGCAATCCCTAGCCTTCAGCCGGGTATTTGGTTTCTGGACCCAATTTCGGCGCCGTTATCGGCTGCACTCCGGTGGCTTCAACCGAGTATTTGGTTTTCGGGGCCCATTTCGGCGCCGTTATCGCCTGCACTCCGGGTATTTGGTTGGTGGAGCCCAATTACTTTCACCGTTGTTGGCTTCACTCCTGAGCCTTCAGCCGGCTATTTCTTTTCCTGTGCCCAATTACGGCGCCGTTATACCCAACCATCATGCACTTCTGCAACAGTACTATCCACGGTTATAGGTCGCCATTGCGTTTTCGGAGTCTGCAAACCTGGATCCTAATTCCGCTTGCGTCTCTGCCTCTGGGATAATTTCGGTGCCGTTATTGCCCAGAATTCAGTTTTTCTATGACCTGGCCTAGCGGTCCATGAGCCTGGGCTCCAAGTCATGAGCGTACACTGGTACTCATGAGCGGAGTGCTTCCAGCATGAGCGCGGAAATCTTCGATTTTTGATTATTTTATAGTTTTGGGCCTGAAAAAAATCTGCCGAAATTCGAAGTGTGTTACTTTGCGGCTCATAGGTGAGCCATGCCCGCTCATGAGCTCATGGAATAGCAACCCCCACCTGAGGTCCCCTGTAAGCTCCATGGAATTTGGGTTGGAAAACCTTGCCCCCTTGACCACGCTGTTGGGCAGTCTTTTGTGCCTGTGGGCTGGCAGCTGCGCCTCGTGCAGGCATGTCCTTGCCAAATCCAATGGTAACAACTCGCTCTTCCACCATGTTGAGCTCAATCCGCTCAGCCAGCAGAAACACATCTGCTAATGTGGGTTGGGCTGCTTGTAACAGGTTTGCATCCTGCACCCTTCTCCTGAGCTCCTTGTCCAAAATTCCATACCAGAACTGGATTGCCTGAGCTTCAGTAACCCCTTGGGTCACACTTATCAAGCGCCTCATACGAGTGTAGGCCTCTCGCTAGCTCTCACTGGATTTGCGCTGGAAGTCTTGCAAACTTCGCAGCTTCTCTATCCGTACACCTTGGTAGTTCCTCCGCAACTCCTGGAAGAACTCCACCACCGGGCTGAATCTAGGCACATGTGTTGTAGTCGTGGCAGGAGGAGTAGTAGCACCTTCTGCAAAAGTACCGGCACTACTTGTTCCACTACTAGTGCTGGCTGTGGGAGGTATTGGTGGTGATGCCGCTACTGGTCGAGTTGTTCCTCGAGTAATGGAGATGTAGTCAGGTGACCAATATATCCTCCACTCCTCAATCTCTGCTTATGTCCTCACCTGAACTCATGGTAATCGTCTATAGGCGGGCCTTCCAAATGCTGGAACAATCCCTTCCACGCCATGAATATAGTGAACAGTTGTGGATTGTGCATCTGCTGCAAATCACACCAGCTGTTGAACTCCTGGATAAAGTCATCCAGCTCGATTGTGCCCACAGCTCCAGAGTACCTACGAGGCCCCTTAGTAGCTCCATACATCTCCTCCATGTCGTCCCACAATAATGGCAAAGAAAACCGCACACCTGTTGATGAAGCCTCCGGGTCTGTGTCAGACTCTACAGTAGTTGAGGGTGGAAGTGGAGGTGGTATGAACCGAATACCTCGTCTTATGAACCCACTCTCACTATTACTGCTTGTAGCCGTACTCCCCTCAGAACCCTTGGGTAACTCCGTGATGACACTTACAACATGCACCTCCCCCATGTGACACTATAAGGCTCTAGTACTAATTCTAATAGTGACACGGGTGGGCACCTGTTGCAGTTTAAGGGTCATATCCCAGTGGCTCAGGGCACCTGCACCTGCATCCACTGCAAGAACTCATATGGTTGGCTGGTCATCAACCCAATCTCACCATAGAAGAAACATTGGTGGTCTTGTTGGTCATCACTCCAGCCTCACCACCGACAGCATACTCTAGGATTGACCGGTGATCAAATCCGGCCTAATCCCTATGAAAGCAAGCGCCCACACAAAACCAACGTGGCGCACAGTCAAGCATGCAGGCATTGGGGGGGATCCAAACACAAGAAATCAAAACATCAACACCCCCACACCAAAATCCATCTGCAGTGCTGATCCTGCAGAATATCCCAGCCCAAAACCCCGGACTGACTGGCATCCACCAAGAGAGGCTTTGGCAACTACAAGTACAAAGTAATGAAAATAGTAAAAAGAATGAGGGGAAGAATAGAGGCCCGACCAAGCAAGATCTAATCCTGATCTATGCTATCAACTGTCAGACTTCTCTCAAAGTGCCTCGCTCTGCATGATGGTAAGGTGTAGGAGATATATCTATGTCCAGAAACCTGTTACTAACCTTATCCCAAGCTACAGTAGCTCGCTCTAACCAACCCTCCTCCTCTCTCTGCCAGGTAGAGACAAAGCAATACTCCCCTATCTCCCGCTCACTGAACACTAAAGAAAATAAAGGTAGGGTCTGACAGTCTCTCAACTCGAAAGCTTTGAGGCGGTTGTGGGTGTCCTCTTTACGAATGACTGCATATCCTTCAAGCAGAACAAACTTTTCATTGCTAATGAACCCCTGCTCGTGGTTGCCCCGTGTAGAGCGTGTCCGGCTGCAACCATGTCTGATTGCAAAAACTTGTGTAGCTCCTGCTCCTTTGCTCTAGTACACTACGACCTTGTGGCTGAACACCTTGGTCCCCGGGGCTGTCTTTGGCTGTGTTCCAAGCCTAGCTTCCACCCACTTTGGTATTTCACCTACAGCTGCAGAACTACTTGCTCCAACAGAGTTCTGACTGTCCAAAGCATATTGAGGCCCTCAACGCCAACTACTGCAGTTTGTTGTCTATTGCTAATGCCTGATTCCCAGTATGCAATCAACTCGTCCAACTGCTCTCCACTCAAATCAGTCTGAGCCCCTTGAGAAACATAAATCTTGTCCCCTTGTGTGCACAAGCTAAGAGAAGAGACCTGCCCTTCAATTACATCCTCATTTCCCCCAGCCATACAAGGAGGACATCCACAGATTTGTCTCTCATGTAAACCACAACAGGTTCTAGAAATAGAATGTGGACACTCACACTCAAAAAATTCCATAGATTTTTAGCAGAGTAGAAAAAAACTAAAATCACGTCTAGATAGATAGATTTCCCCTTTCTGCAGCTATCCCCCCAAAAACTGAGTCAAACGAAGTCCATTTGACAAAGTTATGACCAATTAGGCTCTAAATCATTTAAATTAGATCAAAAGGGTTTTTTTTTTTTTTTTTTTTTTTTTTTTTTTTTTTCAAATTTAAAAATTCAAAGGAAGGTGAAAAGTTCTTTGGAAACTTCCCCTATCCTTACATGAATGGACTTCTCCACCAGGGTCATGCTTTCTCTCTGTGTAAGGTGGGGTTTGCATCTGCTTATCAGCGTCTGAGAGAGCGGCAAGAAGCAGGGCAGGAGAAGCAGCGAGTCGCAACGGCGGTGGCTGGAAGGAACAGTGCACTCCGTGCGCTAGCCAAGCGAGTGCGTGATGCACAGCAGGTGCTGGAGGCGAGTGTGGAGGAGATGTCGGAGTTCAAGCGCGGCCGGCTTGGCAGCAGCTTGGATATACAGGAGTTGGTCTCATATGCACACAAAATCAGCTATACTACATTTGCCCACCTGAATTTGCGTCAGGTTTAGTCCCGATGCGAAGTGCCTTGCCTCCTGCCCCCCAAGATGAGCAAATGCGTGCCTCTATGCTGTATCAAGCCAATGGCCTGGATTTGGGTCTTTCCAAATTGGTAGCTCCTGTACCCTCCCCGCTTGTACCCACTAAAGATGCGGTAGTTGTGAAAGTGGAAGGGTCTGTCACAACACTGGAACCTGTGGTGCCTGCGGGATGGCAGCCTGGGATGCCTGTTCAGCTGCTGTCAGAGCTACCGCCAATGCCAGCAGGTTGGAAGATTGGTGATCCCATTCCATTATCCCTGGGTTTGGATATGCTCCCTTTGCCTCCAGGGTGGAAGGCTGGGGATGCTGCTCCAGTTTTTGCAGGCTTGCGGCCCAAAGCTCCCGCTGCCCCCGCTCCTGCACTAGGAGTCATTCACATGCCATTTGTCCAGCTCGACCTCAACCCTGAGCTGGAAGATGACTTTGGCAGTGATTATGGCAGTGACGAAAGCAATTCAAAAGAAGACGATGAGTGATTTGCGTTTTTCTACTGCTGCATATCAAATGTTACTCGAGAAGGCAGAAGCTGAATCCTAGCACCACCCTGCCCATTCCAGCCTGTACATCCTCGTCAGTAGCTATCTTGGCATCTGCCGCTTGCTGCTACCTACGGTGCTTCTCCGTTATCAAGCCATGGTTTGTTCACAGTCCCGCTCAATCCATTGCCCGATTAATGCGGCTGCTGCTTCTGAGCCTTGTTGACTCGTATGTGTGAAATGACGAGCATGTCGACAGCAAGACCCTTCACCTCAACATTGCTCTCTATTTTCTTCAACAATCCAAGCAAGAAAGTAACATACTTCACAGGCCATAGTCCCTGTCCATTAGAATGTCGCGACTTCGCTTGAGCTGTGCGACGAACACCGCCACAGAAATGGCGGAAATGAATCGCTTGTTTGTAGGCGAGCACATCTTCCAAGTACCGCTTGGCCTTCGCAAGCTCAAAGTGCTTGATTGCTTGTGCTGCTTCTTCGGTGTTCTAATGCATTGCTGCTGCGGCTGACGAGTTGGCAGATCACATGAACAAAAATGCCAGAGCCTGCACAATGAAGAAAGTTGAACAAAGTCCGCACTGGAACTCTACTGTTGATGATGCACTTGACATCTTTCTAACTAAAGATTACATGAACACATATAATCACTTCTCTGTCTCCAACCAGCTTGTCACAAACATAATCTACAAACCACCATAATTTTCTTCTCTCACTATCAAAACAAAAACCACAAGTGCTAAAACTAAACTCACCTCTGGCACTCATAGATGCAAGCTCATCTCTCTCGAGTGATTGAAAACTAAAATCACATTGTTGACACAGAAACACTCAATACAACACAATCACTCATTAAAATAGTAGTCGAGCCAGGGGCACCCCAAGCTATAGGGACTCCACCCCACAACATCATATTCTCCCTTCATAAATACACTCAGATTCTAAGCAGTGAAGGAGTTCGGTCGTGCAGGCTCAACTCGAGAGAGATGAGCCGCACGACTGACGCGCTCGTGAGGATAAGATGGTTCAGGTGTCAAACTAAACTTGACACCTGACTTAACACTTGAACTAAATCCAAGTGTTAAATACAAATAACTAGATTTATTCTAGTTAGTTTCACACTGTGTTTATTTAACTTGACAACCCATTTTCCAGGGTATAGGTCTCATTTGTTATTGATGACATGGTGTGAGCCCGGACAAGACAAGCATGAGTCTAGCTGGGCTCAAGCTCACAGCCTAAGCCCACGATATAGCTTCATGGACAAGGTAAGTGTGCTTCGACAAGAGGTTTTTTTAAAAAGAAATATATATTTATAAGATAATATATATTTATAATGGTTTAATTTTTATTTGAAATTTTAAATAAAATATAAAATCATGGAAAAATTTAAAACATAAAATATGAACAATTTTAAAATAAAATTATATTCAACCAATTAATTATATAATATATTACAAAGACGATAAATAGTCTGACTCAACTCCATGTTAAAGGTAGGTTCTACAAGAGTTTTTTCTAAGTCAATTTTTTATAAATTCAAAATATTTATATATAGAGGCTAAAAAGATGTACGTTCATGTAATATCTATCAAAAGTTTGTTGATGTGTATTTATAGATTTATTCAAATTTTTAATCATCCCAAATATAGACAAGGAAAAATTCCAATATTAGGAGGTTTTATCATATTTATAATATATATGTACTCTCATAATGTACGAATAATTTGAAACACAAAACCAATAGATTGATCTTCTAAGGTTTTGAAAAACTAAGCAAACCATTGCTTTTTGTTTACTGATTTTATCATAATTAATATGTAGAAGTGCTGTATTTTTATATTGAATATGTGAAGAAAACAAAAGAAAGATAGAAAGTCATAGAGCAGATTTGAAAAAAAAATCCATATAATCATTTTTTTCTGCTTTTTCTCGGGCAGCTTAAAAAAGCTCGATGGTTGATGTGGCTGATGACAACAATTTAGCACTATGGCACCCTATTCCTGCTCTACACTAAAAGTACAAGGCGCCATGGGCTGCCCCATACACCCCTACATGAATCGCCCCAAGGGTTAAGTATAGGGTAATGTCCTGAGTGGAGGGCATTCCTGGATTTAAGGGCCTGACGCCGAGGGGAAGGCCCGAAAATCCGGGAATGTCCGACACGAGGGGCATTACCCTGCGTTAAGAAATGCCAAAGAATTTTTAAAAAAAAATCTAATTATGGCCAGTGCATTCTGCATTTCGGATGCACTCGAGGGAGCTGATGGGGTGCATTCCGCCAGGTGGAATGCACCCCGACGAATTCAGCTTTTTAACGGCACGATAAATACAAACAATTTTTTTTGGCAGTGCTTTAGTCATTAAAGAGGCGTTACTGGCTTAGATAGAATATTTGTAAGGGCCGCCCCCACGGAATTACTCCTTGCTAGGATAAGGGCGCCAAAAAAGGAGAGGGCCATCGAATTTTGCATCGCCCCTAATTGCCACGTTTGTCTTTTCCTATAGCAAGGCCGGCAGCCTTACGGAATGCTATTGATTTTCATACAAAGCAAGTTCGATAAGTTTAGGAGATAAGATAAAGTTTCTTTAACGTCCAGTGAATGAATTTTGACATCTTCTTATAATAATAATTATTTACTATGTCATGGGCCCACATGGCAATTTGTGCCATGATTTTAGGGGGTGAATGGAAAGGTCTCCGTGGGACCACCATTTCTCATTTTTAAGGGGTGATTCTTTATAGGGGGGAGGTTGCTTCGGGCCGATTGGGAGTGCTCATGTGCTCATGGAACCTAGCACTTAAACTAGTCTTTGACCTTCAGTCTAAAATAAATACATGCCGACAGGCGAGATGGGAGCAGCAGGGGTGGGGGATCCCGGCCTTGCCAAAATTTAGGGCCAGGCAGCTAGGGGGCAGAATGGCCCGGCCTTAACCCTTCCATAGAACGCAGTCTTCTCCCAAATCTACAGCAAATTAGACCAATATTTTGTTTTCCATAAATTTTCCTCCTTCCTAGTCTGATTTTGAGTCATTATTATTTATTTGCCCTCCCATTGTAATTGAAGGAAATGGAAAACTTATTGTTATTTATTGAAAATGATATTATATTGAGCTGCATCGCCATTGTTTTCCTGCTTCCTAAGCAACTATTGTTTCTTTTACATAATTTATAAGTCATCCACTTAAGATCAAGGAGTACGGTTTTCAGCAAACCTGATCTGAGACAGCCATAAATTTGGCCATCATGGATCCGATGCCCACCTTTCCATAAGTGAAGAGGCTATATTATTTTAAAAGACTCAAGAAATCATTTGACAAAGACATCATTCATTATAAATTTTTATACCACAGCTTTAGGATTAACCAGAAGGGGATTCACGCCCCTTCTTTTCACACTACAGGGTATGAAATGTTGGTCTCTTCGAAGCAATGGCATGTCCCAAAGGCCCTCTCGCAAGGCCGCCGCCCACTTTCGAGGATTCTTCGATCTGGTGGCAGTCCGCATCAGCATTTCTTGCCTGTCCGGCCCCAAGCCCCACTATTTCCCTTTCAAGAACTCGTTGTACCTGCTTTGCTACATAATTGACCTCACAATGTCCTCCGTTGTGGGCAGTGAGGATGTCCACCAGATGCGCCGCAGAGGAGGCACGCCATGAAGAATGCACTGATTCGGCCATGTTTGTCGTGGGCATGTCAGTGTCAGAGTCGAGACACATTTCCTGCACAAGCACATGTTGAGGTTACAAGCAAGTTACAAATAATGCCATGATGTATAGGCAATTTGTTATAATGGAATTTCTACACTTATTTCAAAGTATTTCCTCATAGTCATCTAAGCTCTCTGGCACAAAATTCACTCATGCTACAACTTGCTTGTCTATTATCTTGCCATGATTCCTCTTTAATTCAGAACCTCTCCTCCTCTTCAGTCTTTGATCTGTTTTTTTTTTTTTTTTTCCTCCCCATTCCTTTTCCAACTTTGGTGGCCTTCAGGTTGTTTGAGAGACACCCTCTCATTCACACCCACTCATTGGTTGATCCACAACGTCCAGCCTGACACCTTTTGATTTCCAGGTCACAATCAATATTTCCTCCGAATACACTCTTGGGAGCCTTAGGGAATATCAAATATTGGGACATAGAAATGCCATTTTTAAATGAAATTGTTCAGCATCATTAATTCTGACTAGTAGCAATCACGAGTATTGATAAGAGTAGATCTCCAGTTCAATTTCATATTTATTGAAGGAATTTCATATTAACAATCTTTCAACTTATATTTCACTTAACATCAAAATTACCATTAAAACCAAAAGCATCCATGTGTTTGACAACATGCTATACATTGACTCAACAATCTTACTACATCCAGAACATGTAAGTAATGTCCAGTTGCCGACCGCCACCCATCACCGCAATTATCCTCCTACACAACCAGAATTTATTTTTTTATTTTTATTTTTTAAATTCTAAGGAGGGGAGGGGGGACGGTGTCCTCAAAAACCTTTACTAATATAGTGGGGGATTTTTGGAAAACCCCAAGGAGATAACCAGCATAGTGGCAAATATTTACCATGTTAAAACAAAGAGATATAGATAAAGATAAAGTTTCTTTAACATACAAACGAGACAAACATTAGTAAATAATGTTCTATTTCCAATAAAGCGCTGTAATTAGGCAGTAGGAATAGCTACCCCGTATCGACTAAGTCGCGGACGTACTCTGACACCGATGTGGGGTTTTTGTTTTTTTTTAAAGAAATTTTCTTGTTAATATGCCGGATCTTATGAGCTGTCTTTGAAGTGCTAAGAATTGTTTGTCATATAATGGTTTGCCATGTGGGGCTACATTCCAAGCATGCTAGCGGGTATTCCAATGCTTACGCATGAGCGCATAAACTTTCCCTCCTTTTTCTCCTTCTCCCTCCTCTAGCCTTCTCTTCACGAGGAGATGACTCGATCATCAATGCTTGTACCAACCTTGATGCCCAAATGGCAATCTTGCAATTGCGATTATGTTTGGAGTGGATACGGATAGTGAGTTTTGCACTTCTCATGGCATCCAGCTTGGTTGCCTGCAGTCCTAATACCAGCTTTTCATTTACCACTTTTTCCTCAGTTGATCAGATTGTCACTATTTCTGATGCCAATGTGATGCAGGGAGGTATAGTGATGAATCTTGACGGATTTGCGCATGTTGCACCAACTAGTGGTAGGGCTTTATACGGAAATGCAGTTCGATTACGGAATAGTTCTATGGCGGCCTCCTTCAGTACCTCCTTCACTTTCTCGATAGACACTTCGCAAAGCAGTGCGGGAGCCCATGGCATGGCGTTCATTATCGTGCCTGACAATGCAAGTGTGGGGGATCCCGACAAGTATTTAGGTATTCTGACTGCATCAAACAATAATCGGCCTGACAACCATGTTTTCGCAGTCGAGTTTGATAACTGGATGGACAAAGAATTTGATGATCCAAGTTTTTCTCATATAGGTGTTAACCTCAATAGTATGAATTCATCTCACAGCCTTAGTTTGTGTGCTTCCAACAATATAAATTGTAGATATTTTGTAAATTCAGATAATTTTACTGCCTCTATTCATTACGATGGGGCAAACAAGACGCTTCTAGTGCTCATGGGATCAAACAAGGAAGATAGTGTATCTCTAGGGCCATTGGACTTGGACTTGTTCAGTATCTTCCAAGACTACATGTTTGTGGGCTTCTCCGGAGCCACTGGGGGTTACGTCGAGAGACACACAATTCACGCTTGGAACTTTAGTAGCAGTATGCCAGAAAGCTCACGTGGCCCATCGCTGAGTCCAAAATCCAAACACTCTAATGTCATTGAAAATGTAATTATCATCACATGTGTCAGTTCTGTACTTGGTATTCTCCTAGTAGGAGGTCTCATATTATGGATCATGCGCCGACGGATAAAGCATGTCAGTAAGATATATAGTAGTAGGAAAGCTTTGGATCCAGTGGGACCACTGGACGACCTATATGAACAATTTCAAGTCAGTGCCCGACGGTTTACTTACAAGGAGCTCAGAATTGCCACAAAAGATTTCAATCCTCAGGAGGTGCTAGGGCGAGGGGCATTTGGGATTGTGTACAAGGGCACTTTGCCCGACACAGGCACTGTGGTAGCGGTGAAACAGATAGCTGAAGATTCTCGGCAAGGAGAACGTGAGTTCTTGGCGGAACTGTCAATCATCAGCAGAATCCGACACCGTAACTTGGTGAGCCTAAGAGGATGGTGCCATGCGAAAGGCAAACTAATTCTCGTGTATGAATACATGCCAAATGGAAGCCTCGAAAAGTTGTTGCGATATGAAGGGAATGGCAATGACGCTAAAGTCTTGCCATGGGACATCCGGCACAAAATTGTGACAGGCGTTGCAGCTGGTCTAGCGTACTTGCATGAAGAGTGGGAGGAGTGTATCCTTCATAGAGATGTGAAGGCAAGCAACGTGTTGTTAGATGCCAACTTCACTGCCCACCTTGGGGATTTTGGTCTAGCGCGGTTGATGGACCACAACAAGACAGCCCAGACCACCACTGCTGCTGGAACATTGGGATACCTAGCCCCGGAAACTTTTCAAACAGGAAGAGCGACCACGAAATCTGATGTTTTCAGCTTTGGGATTCTGGCCCTTGAGGTGGCATGTGGAAGGCGTCCTGTGGATTGGAATTTGCCCGAAACACAATTGATTTTACTAGATAACGTGTGGAAAGCACATGAAGAGAATAATTTAGTCGCAATGGTGGACCCTAACTTAGGAAGTGCGTTTGATGCTGAACAGATGATATCTCTCTTACGAATTGGTCTACTTTGCTCTCATCCTGATCCGCTTGCAAGGCCTACGATGAGGTTTGTTCGGCAGATTTGTTCAGGCGATGCTTCTCTTCCTCCCCTTCCGGTCTCACAACCAATAGTCCAGTACTCCGCACGTTATGAGGATAGCACATGGACAGAGTTTGTGTCCACAAGCAGCAAGCGACTCCAACCGCCTGTATTGCATGAGAGTTAAGAAGTGTCAAGTCTTGAATCCGCCGGCCATCGTCTCTTTCTCTTTATACCACGTACTGTAAGACGATCTAATACCAAATCTTCAAACACCAGACTCTTGACAACTTCCAAGTCTTTGAGCACCACTTCACTCTTGATTGAATCCCAATATTGACGGTTGCATCATGCCTGCTAGTTACTACCTTTGCCTTCCGTCAAGGCCATAGGGAGGAGGTAGCGGACTTAGAGATGAGATTCCGGGAGCTGATGCGGCTCCAAAATCCATTGACCAAGTGTGACGCAAATATGACGGTGAGAAAATGTTTCTTCACATATGCAAATAAAGTGACAGTTACAAAAGATGGCTACAAAGTTATTTTCAGGGACAGTTTCAGGAGTGTTTGAAAGAAAATTGTCATTGCGAGCCTATGAGGATGTGCCCATGGACCTTAAGGTATCTATCTGGAAGAGGCGTATGCATACCCACTGAACTAGACGAGAACATTATAATAAAACCCCTCAATTGCCATTGATAAATCAAGCAGGTAGGGGTTACTCTAAAGATGAGAACCCATCTTTATTTGACTAGTGTCGCCTGTGCCATTGAACACATATTGTACAGTCATTTTATATTCCAGAAAAACCCAATTGGCTATGTTTCACAAATTCCAATGAGAAAAAACACTAACATTCAATATCTTCCACACCACATGTCTAAAAATTATAGAATGGCCTCAATGCACCCATCATACTCATTGAGGGCTTTCCAGCAGTAGCAAGAGCCAGGGTGGGGGCCTTGCGGTTTGGGAGATGTCCATTACGCTACAAACAATATTGTGAACATCGATATTCCACAAAAACCCAATTTACATTTATGACCATGTGCACGCAAGACAAATGAAGCTTTAGGGTGAATAATTGTTCCAAAAAAACCCAATTAACTGTTTTTCATGAATTTTATGACCAAAAGTACTTGAAATTCCATATCTCTCACACAATAGGTCCAAAAATTATGAAAGTGCCTCATTGCACCCCTACTCATTGAGGGCTTTCTAGGGGTACAAAGCACCAGGGCAGGGGCCTTGCGGTTTGAAAATTCTTGATAGCCTCTGCTATCTTCTGATCCAAGGTGGTTTTGTCAATCACTTCTTTCTTCTTTTGCTTGGGCTTTTCTTCATCATCAGAGTCTTCTTCTTCCAAGAGATCCTTGGAATCTTTGCTTATGCTCTGATGGAATCCCAACTTCTTTGCGGCCCCTACTGCTTCAACCAAAGTGTTGTTAGGCATGACTGTAACCATGGTTACGTATTCAGGACGAAGTCCATTGATGAACCATGATTTTTGCAAATCATCCCCTGGTGCTTGAGGTAGTTTCCTGATCAGAGTCTTCATTCTCTCCAGGTAGTCGACTACCAATTCTTTCGTTTTCTGTCTTAGGTACTGTAATCCTGTGAAGATTTCAGACGTGGATTTGTTGGATCTATATCTTTCTTGAAACGCGGCTCTCATATCTGCCCAATTCGCAAAGTGATTGGCTGGGAAAGTTGCCAACCATTCAATGCATTTTCAGGCCATTGAACAAGGAAATAGTCGGATCTTCTCTTGGTCTGTTGCTTCATTGTAAATGGTGCACATGTTTTCAAATTGATTAAGATGGATATTTGGATCAGATTTCCCATCATATAAAGGAAATGGTGGTCTGGTTTTGCTTGCTGCTAAAGCCATCGGTGTAGCTGGTGCAACTGGTGCTGCTGGTGCAACTGATTGTCCAAACTGGGATGGTCCCGCTGCTGCTGGCTGTGGTGGTGTTGGTGTTTGTCTTCCAAACAGTGATTCAAAGCTAGAAGGTCCTTGTCCCAATGATAGTCGTCTCCCAGCTGCTGTCCCTACTAAGCTTAATGAATCTTTAAAAGCTTTGAGTGCAGTTCTGGTTATCCTTTCTGGAGAAGTGCTTTCACTTCTTTCACCTTCTTCACTCAAAATGTTCTCAAATCTTTCTTCTAATATTTCAGCAAAACCTCTATTTGGGCTTGTTAATGTAGAAGGTCCTTCAGATCTTTCTTGTGGTAACCATTCACCAAGTACATTACTGGCAACTTCTTCTGGTGTAGTGTTTTCACTTCCCACCGATCCGATTTCCTGATCTTCTGGTTATCACTGTTTAATGTCTCACCTTGAATAATTTTCAAGTTCTGTAATTCTGGGAACTCTTCTCTTAACCGAGCTCATATGTAGAATTCCTTTTCAGTACCCTTTAAAACAGTCTTGGTATGTTAGTAAAGAAAATTTATAGTGTCTCTACCCTTTCTTCAAGACTCATCCTATCTTGCAAGAATCCGTATTACAACTTAATTTTCTTTTTTACTGATTGATCACCAAACTTTTTAATGGGCACAATAATACCATCTGTCTTTTTCAGTGTATCTGACTTGCAATAAGTCTTTGGGTATCCAGTACTCCACTGCTTCTATGATCGTGTGACAATATTCATAATTTGAACATCCTTCTCTGAAAATATAACTAGTGTAACAAACTTTTCTGATTGGGATTAGAGTAATCAATAGAGCTAGACGAGACAACCACTCTTCACTTCTAATCCTACATTCCCAAGGTGCTCGTATAATTTAGAGATATCCAACTCTTCTATCTTGGAGTTTCCCCCTCGGATAGTGAAAGGATGGGTGAGTAAAAGCTGCTCGACACCGCACTAACAACTGATCTGGAGCAAACTGCTTTAGAAGTTAACAGACAATGAGAGAGATGTATGATAGCAGAGGCTGAGACAGTAGAGCAAGGGAAACTCATTGCTGATTTGAAGGCTACAATCCGTCGCGATGAGGATACTTTCCAACAATACAGTTAGGTTGAGGCTGAGAATGAAAGGTACATCCTGCAGTTGCAGCAAACACTCACGAGCCACAAAAATGAACTCTTTGTGGCTAACAAGGCTTGGAAGGAAGCCAATAATCTGACTGCTGCCTATGTGGCCTTGGTTGAACCTCATGCAAAGCGCATGCAGGCTTTACAGCAACAATTAGATATGTACAAACTGAAAGAGGGGCGGGCTCTCAGGGGTGCTACACAGGACTTGGTGGATAATTATCTCATGCAAGTATGGTTAACATAAGGGCCGGTGGAAAGGAAGACACCAAGAAAGCTCACCCAGGGGGAGATGGATGATCTCAGATTACAGGTGCAGAACATTGTCACAACTATTATAGACAATGTCTATAGTAGAATAGCAGAGTTACAGGATGATGTGGAAGGGCTGCAGACTCAAGTAGATGACTTGAGTTCCAACATTGACAAACGAGTTTTTATTCTTGACAAGCAGTTGGTGGCTACTTATTTGCATGCTTGGACTCTGATTTTTCAGTCTTCTTCACAGGGGGTACAGGAGTTGCCGGTAGTAGGAGGGACAATGGCCGCAATATCACAGCCCCCACAGCAGGTGGCTGACACTATTGATACCATGCCAATGCCACAGTCTGAGGTTTGGGGGGATGCTGCTTTTCACCCACCTAGGACTCCTGCTGCACTTGACTATGATTATGCCCTTCAACCAAATTCCCATTGTGATGGATTTGGCTTGGAAGGAATTCAGTCCTCCACAGTCTTTGGCACACTATTACCAAATCATGCGCATTTGGCTGCCAGGAGCGTAGCTACGGCGTGAGCCCAGCCCCATGAGCCTGGGAGCTGAGCTCACGTTCAAGCTACAAAGCGTGAGCTGAGCTCACGCTTCAGGGAAGCGTGAGCGGCACGAATCTGCTGGAGAAGCAGGTCCTATAGGCGAGGATTGCAGGAAGAGGGCATATTACCGTGGACAAAACAAAGGGGGCCACCACACACCATGTCTGCAATGCCCGCACAAAAAGAGGAATATGAAAACATGGCAGATTTGAGCTCAGAATGATTGTCACAGTTTATTTCAATTCACAGATAGACGCTTACAATGAATCGCATGTGCATTTGCCCTGGTTCCGTGAACGAAATCTATATGTTTGTCATAAATGCAAAGTCTTCACACGGCAACCTGAAAACCAGCATGGGAAGCGGGCATGGCTCGTATGTGTTCAAAGAGAAGTTGGCGGAGCTCCACGCGAGGTGTCCCACTGCAGAAGGGTGTTCACTTCTCCGTAGCCTAGTGTGGCTTGGTGGATGAATTGGTCTCTCTTACCGTCGCAACACATAATTACAAGGTATATGTAATATTGATGCTTGTAGGGGACCCACTTCCCTCTCATGCCGAGAGCGCCCTCACGCATCGTTACAAAGTCCGGACAAGTGCACGAAGGGAAATTCCCGATGGTAACCTAATATTCTTTGCCATGAAGAACTAACCCAATTGAAAGCACTGTGTAAATCCGTCCATACCCCGGGGAAGGGACTTCGGTGATACGAGACACCCGAGCCTGCAAAATTCTAGTAGATTCCATCTTGCATTCGGGATCTGCACCCGAAGCGAAACGGCGCACTGTTTTTCCATCTTTTTTTGTTGGGTGGGAGTCGGCACCGGGTGGCGGCATTGCCGGAGCATGTGGCACATCTGTGCCGACAGTGCATGAGGGCACCACCCGGGTCCGTGCAAGACAGAACCCTCCCTCCTCCAGCATGCTTATCTCGGTTGATGACAGCGACGTCCCAATTTTCACAGGCCAAATTGCGGGGGGAGGGGGTTTCATTATCACCGAAGGACGAACTGTTCCCTTCACGCATCGTGCCATATCGTCTGGGCAGAACCAAAATTTGTGGTCCTTTGACTCCCCACTATGATAAGGTCGGAACAACCCTGTGAATGTTGGAGCCGGAGTCCCCCTGGAGCCTTTGCATATTTTTGATTTGCATTTCTTGAATGAGGGGGTCCGAATTGCCATGCAAGCCACTCTAGATCCTGGTGGGGTGCGTTCTATATGCCAGTCACTATCAATGCAATCGGATTCCTGCACCATGGCCACCACCTCCTATGCAAATTGCTATGGAGAGCATATGCTGGTACGCCGGATCATACACATGGCACGCCATGGTTGTCCAACCCTTCACCCGTTTGCAACACAGCCTATCACAACCTACCACAGCGTGTCACAGCCTATCACAGCTTACCACAGTGCATCACAGCCTATCACAGCGTAACACAGTATGACACAGCCTGTCACAGCTCAACACAGCCTACTAAAGTTACACGATCCATAGAATCAGTGACAAGTGGACACATAATAACTTCAGGAAAATGGCTGACGGAAGAGGAAACGGAAATTACTTTAAAAATGGACACGTGGAGGTCGGGGCGCGACACACAGTCGAGAAGGAAATGCAAGAACAGGTGTCAAAAAGAAAGAGGACAAGAACGGCCGTCAAAAGGGATGAAAGGCGGGCCCATTAATGAGTACGGAAAAAGGGAAACGGAACGAACGGCAAGTACAGAAAAGCGGAATTCTTGTCACATGTGTGATCCTAGTGGACTATCCAACAGGGAAAGTCCACTAAAGAAGATAAAATCTAAAATCCAGTCACAGCGGATACAGCCAATAGAAAACCAGAGAAAGGATCAAGAAAATGGAGGGAAATTGAGCGCAAGAGGCGGCGTCGTTCTGAGTAACAGGCGTCTCGACAGGACAGACCATCAATGCTATACCTTGGAAACTATGGAGGAACTAACAGACTATACGCTCGCAATATTACTTACGCAGTGGCATAGACACGAAAGGACAGAGCGGAGCTTTTCTCTTGAGCGATGCTTGCAAGCCCCGCAGGCTTACAAGAAATTACCCATAGCTTTCTGCGACAACCATACGTTTATGCTTTGTGCACTACAGGCATTCCTGCAGTTGTTACAGCCAAAACAGTTCTGTGAGTCTAAAATGAAGAGAGTGAGAGGAATGGAGGAAATCAGGGTGAAGAGCACCACAATTCTGCAGAAACAAACGATTGCTACCCCACAGGCGATACAGATACTGGAGGAGCTGAGATTGCAAGGATTGCAAAGCCTAGATTGGACACTACACCATAGACAGTACATGTTACAATTTTTGCAGAACTTTGAGCCAAGGACAGGAACAACAACGGTGAAGGGAGTTGAATTAATGATTACTCCCCTATACCTCCAGCAATTGTTTCGATTGCCAGCAGGTCAAGTGCATGTGGAGCAACACAGGGCAAGACTGCAAATAGAGGACTTATTCCAAGAAGGGAGTTTCTTTAAAACTCAGGGTTATGATTGTACCAAGGCTGTGTACCCAGGGTTAAAAGAGGTAGGCCAGGTATTGAACGTTCTAATTGCCATGAAACAGAACCAACAGTATTTGAGCAGATCCTTCACGGAGGAAATACTCAAAGGCCTGAAGGGACGAGAGGTACAATGGGCGGACATAATGTACAACGCACTGGTAGAGGAGATGAAAAGATTACAAGGTACTACCGCAAAGTCTCCTATAATAGTGTCTGGCCCAATCATTGCTCAAATAATCCTTGATTCTGGCATACTTAATGCGTAAGAAAGAAAGGAAATGGGAGTGTTTGAGCCAGCAACAACTGCAATGGAAGAGCAAGGCTCTTCACACAGTGAGGGTGGACTAGCAGGGCAACCTGAGACTAAGAAGCAGAGACGGGGAAAGAATGTGGTGGCGAATCCACTGGCTTCACGGATTCCGCATAATAATGTTTCCCAAGCTCATGGCCAGGAAGGGGCACAGCAGCACAGAGAAATGCTATTACTGGAAGCAGGACCTTCAGAGAGGGAGGAGGAAGTTACTTCTGCATCACAACCATCACAGCCACTTGAACGACTTGTCACAAGGTCACAAGTTATCCATGCAGCTCAACCAAAAATAATTGATTTGGAAAGTGAAGGGTTAGATATTCCAACTACAGAACAGATAGTGGCAGAAATAGAGAAGGGGGACCTTCTCTATGAATATTTTGGTCTGGTCAAGGAGACAGAAATCCCAGAGGTGCAACAGTTGCCCAAGGGAGATCCTGAGGTGCATATAATACACACACCTGTGTCGGAGGTACCACAGGCGGAAGGTCATGACACTGTAGCACCGGTGATAGATGAAGTAGTTCAGGAAGAAAATCCGGTGGGACAATGGCCTGAATGGTTAGTGAGACATCACACTGTTGAAGATCAGGAGGAACAGCAGCAACCTCACCATGATGACCCTCAACAGGCAATGCTGATGAGTTCCATAGGCAGGACACTTAATTTGTTGGGGACTTATGTCAAATCCCATGTTCCAATTACCCAATTGACAGCCTTGAGAGAGGAACTCAGGAAGGAGTTTGAGGCTCGACTTGCCACTGAGTGTGCAAACAAGGTCGATGAAGAGGTCACTCTCAAGATGAAGCAGGACTTGGGAAATACAGAAATGGCTTTGCAATTGGCCAAGGAACAATTGATTGAGGCAGGCCTCGCGCAAGACCAGTTGCACGAAGCACATAAGCAACAGCTATACCAAATGCAGGTGCAGCATGAAAGCAAGTTGCAAGAACTGAATGCACTACATACGGAGTTGCAGACAGTGCATAACAGGATGGCGATACAATGTGCTACATTTACAACTATGCTTGACCAATCTACAAAAGAAATAAACAGTCAAGCAGAAAAATGTACGAAGGCAGAAAAAGAGAATGTTGAGCAAATGAAGCTCATTGTCGATATGAAGAATACAATCTGTCGCAATGAAGAAACTTTCAAGCAATACAGGCAGATTGAAGCTGATCAAGAGAAACACATCGTGGAGTTGCAACAAACCATCATGGCCAATAGAAATGAAATCGCGGTCAATAACAAGGCTTGGAAGGAAGCCAATAATCTACTTGCTGCTTATGCGCAATTGGTTGAACCTCAGGCGAAGCGCATGGAAGCTTTACAACAGCAATTGGAATTGTACAAGCTAAGAGAGGAGCAAACTCTCAGGGGAACCACAAGCAACTTGGTGGATAACAGCCTTATGCAGGTCTGGTTAGCACAAGGGCCAGTAGAGGGCAAAGCACCACGGAAGCTCACCCAAAGCGAGATGAATGAGCTCAGGCTGCAGGTGCAGAACATTGCCACAACTACTATAGACAATGTCTATAGTAGGATAGCAGAGTTACAAGAGGATGTAGACGGACTGCAGACTCAAGTGGAAGAACTCACTTCAAACATCGACCAAAGAGTCTATATCCCTCAGGAACAGCTAATGGCTTCTTATTTACAAGCCAGAACTTTGGCTTTTCAGTCTTCACAGGAGGTGCAGGAGATGCCAATGATACAAGAGCCAGTACCACCACCACCACAACAAGTCACTGTACCAGTAGTTGAACCTGTGGTTACTACAACCACACCACAGCCACCACAGCCGGAGGTATGGGGCAATGCCGCTTTTAACCCACCTAAAACTCCAGCTGCAAGGGAGTACAGTAGGGCTATGATTATGCCCTTCAACCAAATTCCCATCATGTTGGATTTGGCTTGGAAAGAATTTAGTCCTCCGCAGTCATTCGCACATTACTACCAAATTATGCGTATTTGGCTGCCAGTGGCAACTAGGACTAAAGTTCTTCCGAACAATCGACATATTGAAGATCATCACTTTGCACAATACTGGCACGAGGCAGGTACCATGTTGAGGGAATTGATTGCTTTCCAGGTTGTACATGGACTCATTTATACCAAGACCAAGGAGATAGCAAGTATTGTCATGGGGTGCGGGTTATACTACGCTGCTTGTTTTCTGGTACGTTACCACATTGAGCAACAAAAGATGCAAACACGCTTTCTGAGTTATTCCAGTGGAGATCATTGGGTATTACCTTCGGTGCCACCTCATATGTACCTATATGACCCAAAAGTTATGATGCAAAAGGATTCTCAAATTCGTTCATGGTTTCAAGCGGCCTGGAACCATTTGTCAACACAGAAATTCGGCATTGATGACATTTTCTATAAGGGACATGTGGCATGGAAGTACTTGCACGTTGCACCAGTAATTGGTACCCCACTCACCTGGACAGACAAGGAGCTCAGTGTCTACACCAATTTTGCTGTTCAGCGGTTACACCAAGTTGTAAAATACAAACTTCCAGACATGGTAGGACAACATTGTATGCCCCAGATGATTCCACAAAAAGTTCAAAAATTAAAACACCTGAGAGGCGATGAGGATTCTGATACAACTGTTTCTTCACCGAATTCTTTTGACATGGGAGAAGACTATGCAGTTCAGATGGCAGAGAAGAAGCGAAGGGGATCTCCTATGCCGGAAAGGTTACCTCGATATCAGCCTCCAGAGGGCCTCACTTATCCAGGTAGTCATCAACCATCTCCGTCAACCAGAGACAGACCTCGGGCTCGTACACACAGTCCGCCACGAAACTCTCAACGTCAAGAAGGTGCTCACTCACAAAGGTTTGCTAGTCGAAATCAGTAAACCGTGAGGACACGGCTTTTTGAGGGGGGAAGGGGTAAATGTTAGAGGACTGTCGGGGACTTAGACACTTATACGGGATCTGTAGGGTACCCTTAATTTTTGCACAGACTGAGACCAAGAGGAACCTTAGGGGTGACAACAGCGCATTGTAGAGGGGGGTTACACAGCCCAACACAGTCGTCACAGTCGTCACAGCCAACACAGCCAACACAGCCCGTCACAGTCGTCACAGCCAACACAGCCCGTCACAGCCGACACAGCCAACACAGCCCGTCACAGTCGTCACAGCCAACACAGCCAACACAGCCCGTCACAGTCGTCACAGCAGAACACAGCCGACACAGCCCGGCACAGCCCGGCACAGTCACACAGCCAAACACAGTCGCACAGCCAGTCACAGCTTGACATAGCTGTCACGATCATAGGGAACGAAGAGTAGGACAGGGAACGACTGTGGGGAACAACACCTGCGAAGGGAACATGTTAGTTCACAGACGACGGTTAGTGAGGGAAACGGTTAGAACCGCGGATAGGAAGATAAAGGGAGAAACGGGGAATTGAACGGGGGATTTTCGGAGGAGGACTTCTTGGTGATAGAGGAGAGGGGATCGGGTAGAGATGAGGAACGGAAGTGAAGATAGAGAGATGATGAGTAGATGCTTGATATAGGCAAGGCTGTAATGATATTGTAGAGCAGATTAAAGACACAATGGCTTCGGCCTGATACCTGATAAATCATAATCGGATACTTTTACGATACAATCACACTGTGTAGAGAGATCTGAGTGAAGCTGTGAAATGAATGGATGAGCTGATGGAATCCTATAGATTGATAAAGCAAACTGATACTTAATTATCAATGGTAAGATAGCTAACATGAATACCAAAAGGAAAACAAATAGGAAACACCCCCATGATACACTAGCTGTAGGTCATGACTGATTGTTCTGTGCGGGCTGAGTACTTAGAGATTTCCAACTCTTCTATCTTGGAGTTAACGCCTCGAATAGCGAAGGGATGGGTGAGTAAAAGCCGCGCGACACACAGGTGTGTGTATTATATGCACCTCAGGATTTCCCTTGGGCAACTGTTGCACCTCTGGGATTTCTATCTCCTTGACCAGACCAAAATATTCATAGAGAAGGTCCCCCTTCTCTATTTCTGTCACTATCTGTTCTATAGTTGGAATATCTAACCCTTCACTTTCCAAATCAATTATTTTTGGTTGAGCTGCATGGATAACTTGTGACCTTGTGACAAGTCGTTCAAGTGGCTGTGATGGTTGTGATGCAGAAGTAACTTCCTCCTCCCTCTCTGAAGGTCCTGCTTCCAGTAATAGCATTTCTCTGTGCTGCTGTGCCCCTTCCTGGCCATGAGCTTGGGAAACATTATTATGCGGAATCCGTGAAGCCAGTGGATTCGCCACCACATTCTTTCCCCGTCTCTGCTTCTTAGTCTCAGGTTGCCCTGCTAGTCCACCCTCACTGTGTGAAGAGCCTTGCTCTTCCATTGCAGTTGTTGCTGGCTCAAACACTCCCATTTCCTTTCTTTCTTACGCATTAAGTATGCCAGAATCAAGGATTATTTGAGCAATGATTGGGCCAGACACTATTATAGGAGACTTTGCGGTAGTACCTTGTAATCTTTTCATCTCCTCTACCAGTGCGTTGTACATTATGTCCGCCCATTGTACCTCTCGTCCCTTCAGGCCTTTGAGTATTTCCTCCGTGAAGGATCTGCTCAAATACTGTTGGTTCTGTTTCATGGCAATTAGAACGTTCAATACCTGGCCTACCTCTTTTAACCCTGGGTACACAGCCTTGGTACAATCATAACCCTGAGTTTTAAAGAAACTCCCTTCTTGGAATAAGTCCTCTATTTGCAGTCTTGCCCTGTGTTGCTCCACATGCACTTGACCTGCTGGCAATCGAAACAATTGCTGGAGGTATAGGGGAGTAATCATTAATTCAACTCCCTTCACCGTTGTTGTTCCTGTCCTTGGCTCAAAGTTCTGCAAAAATTGTAACATGTACTGTCTATGGTGTAGTGTCCAATCTAGGCTTTGCAATCCTTGCAATCTCAGCTCCTCCAGTATCTGTATCGCCTGTGGGGTAGCAATCGTTTGTTTCTGCAGAATTGTGGTGCTCTTCACCCTGATTTCCTCCATTCCTCTCACTCTCTTCATTTTAGACTCACAGAACTGTTTTGGCTGTAACAACTGCAGGAATGCCTGTAGTGCACAAAGCATAAACGTATGGTTGTCGCAGAAAGCTATGGGTAATTTCTTGTAAGCCTGCGGGGCTTGCAAGCATCGCTCAAGAGAAAAGCTCCGCTCTGTCCTTTCGTGTCTATGCCACTGCGTAAGTAATATTGCGAGCGTATAGTCTGTTAGTTCCTCCATAGTTTCCAAGGTATAGCATTGATGGTCTGTCCTGTCGAGACGCCCGTTACTCAGAACGACGCCGCCTCTTGCGCTCAATTTCCCTCCATTTTCTTGATCCTTTCTCTGGTTTTCTATTGGCTGTATCCGCTGTGACTGGATTTTAGATTTTATCTTCTTTAGTGGACTTTCCCTGTTGGATAGTCCACTAGGATCACACATGTGACAAGAATTCCGCTTTTCTGTACTTGCCGTTCGTTCCGTTTCCCTTTTTCCGTACTCATTAATGGGCCCGCCTTTCATCCCTTTTGACGGCCGTTCTTGTCCTCTTTCTTTTTGACACCTATTCTTGCACTTCCTTCTCGGCTGTGTGTCGCGCCCCGACCTCCACGTGTCCATTTTTAAAGTAATTTCCGTTTCCTCTTCCGTCAGCCATTTTCCTGAAGTTATTATGTGTCCACTTGTCACTGATTCTATGGATCGTGTAACTTTAGTAGGCTGTGTTGAGCTGTGACAGGCTGTGTCATACTGTGTTACGCTATGATAGGCTGTGATGCACTGTGGTAAGCTGTGATAGGCTGTGACACGCTGTGGTAGGTTGTGATAGGCTGTGTTGCGCCGTGCTGGGCTGTGATAGGCTGTGTCACGTCGTGATGGGCTGTGATAGGCTGTGTTGCGCCGTGCTGGGCTGTGATAGGCTGTGTCACGTCGTGATGGGCTGTGATAGGCTGTGTTGCGCCTTGCTGGGCTGTGATAGGTTGTGTCACGTCGTGATGGGATGTGATAGGCTGTGCTTTGCCTTGATGGGCTGTGATAGGATGTGTCACGTTTGTTTTGCCCACCCTGGTCATATATGCTGGGCCTAGCGACAAGTGTTCCATACTCCGTTCGTAACACTGGTGCAGCCCGTGACTGCTCTTGCGGTTCAACATGCAAATCATGCTGCAAGGGTTTGTCATGGATACCACTGTACCCCTTCAACTTATTTGCATGACTCTTCCCAGCATTTCCTTGTTAATGGTTTGTAACATGGCGGTGTTGTTATCATACATCTTTTGTATGACATAAGGTCCTTTCCACGGTGATTTAAGCTTAGAAGCTTGAATCTTTCCTTTCTTTTGCAACCATAGAACCAAATCCCCCGTCTTAAAAGTCTTTAACTTGCCTTCATCAAACTGTTCCTTTCGCTTCATCTGAATTCTGGTCATATTATCAGCTGCATCAGCACGTACTTCTTCCACATGGTATAATTCATGTTTCCTGACCTTGATGGAGTCTTGCAATTCCATTCTTTTTCCCCACTCCGTTCTCATGGTAGGTAACAGGAATTCCACTGGAAGTAAGGCTTCCATACCATAAACTAATTGGAATGGTGTATACTTAGTGGTGACTTTATATGAAGTCCTGTATGACCACAAAGCTGCCAGCAGCTTTGTATCCCAATCCGTTCTGTTTGCATTGACTATCTTAGCCAAGATAGTACATAGTATTTTGTTGGTAGCCTCTGCCTGCCCATTACCCTGTGGGTAATATGTTGTACTCTTTCTATGCACAATCATAAACTCTTTAGTCAACAACTCAATGGTCGCATTCATGAAGTGACTTCCTTGATCACTGATAAATTCTAAGGGACAGCCAAATCTTGTAAGTATGTTCTCGTACAGGAACCTTGCTGTGGACTTGGCTGTGTTGTCCCTCAAAGCTTTAGCTTCCACCCACTTTGTAGTATAATCAGTGGCTGTAATTATGTACCTGTTTCGTGTATTCTTGGATGGTGGGTTAATTGGTCCAACAAAGTCTAGTCCCCATTTCTGAAATGGTTCCGTAGGCATTGTAGGATGCAAGGCCATCCTTCCAGATCTCTGCAAAGGTCCTAGCCTCTGACATTCATCACACTTCTGACAATACTCGTGTACATCTTTGAACAAAGTAGGCCACCAGTATCTTGCGAGTAGTATCTTTCTACTGGTAGTCTCTTCTCCAAAATGACCTCCAGCCACTCCTTTATGAACTTCCGCCAAAACTTTATTTACTTCATGGTGGTACAAGCATCGTTTTAGTACTCCATCAGGTCCTAACTTATACATTCTGCTTCCTACCATAGTATAAGGTAAAGCTCTGATAGCAATTCTCTTCCTCTGCTCCTTACCATAACTAGGTGGGCACTGACCATGAGCAAGGTAGTATCTGATTGGCCACTGCCAATCTAACCATTCATCTGCACTTCCTTGCACCTCCATTACAAATAAACTCGCATCAGGTAACTGATCGTCCACTCCTGTGGCGGCCTCTCCTGTTGTTAGTCGTGACAAATGATCTGCCACAAGATGCAAACGGCCAGGCTTGTAAATAACCTCGAACTCAAACTCATGCAAGATTATTAACCACCTCGCTATCCTTCCACTTATCAAAGGTTTGTTCACCAGATATATCAGAGCCTGGTGATCCACATAAAACATAAACTTTCTTCCCAATAGGTAATGCCTGAATTTCTTGACTGCATAAATCATTGCCAATGCTTCTCTTTCCGTTGTACTATAGTTCCTCTCAGCACTGTTCATCAATCGGCTAGCATAGTACACAGGTGAATCTATATTCCCTGTAACATTCTGGGCTAACACCGCACCCAACGCTTCTCCTGATGCATCGCAGTGAACATGAAATACTACATGCCAGTGAGGGTTAATCAGCACAGGTGTAGTTGTTACTGACAGTGTAAGTTCCTCAAACGCCTATTGACATTCAGCTGTCCAGGCAAACACTGCATCTTTCTTCAGAAGCTTGCTCAATGGTGCTGCTATTTGTGCATACCTTTTGACAAATCTTCTGTAATAACTGGTTTGCCCAAGGAATCTCCTTAAACTCTTAACATTCACTGGTGATGGAGAGACTTTAATGGACTCTGTCTTCCTGGGATCCACAAGACGTCCCTTCTTACACACAATGTGTCCCAGAAGCACCCCTGAGTTCACACAGAAAGTACACTTCTCTGGATTCAAGCCCAGACCTCTCATCCTGCATCTGGCCAGGCATAACTCCAATTTATGCAAGTGCTCATTCTTAGAGCTGTACACACTGAAATCATCCAAGAATACCTGCATGAAATCATCCAGATACTCATGAAAAGATTCACTTATCACTCTCTGAAAGGTCGCTGGTGCATTACAAAGTCCAAAGGGCATGACTTTGTATGCATAAGCCCCCCAGTCTGTGATGAAAGCTGTTTTCCCTTGGTCTTCTTCTGCCACTTGCACTTGATTATAACCACTGAAGCCATCCATGAATGAGTATATCTCATGGCCTGCCACAGTGTCTAATACTGCTTCTGTGAATGGCAAAGGGAAAGGATCTTTCTTCGTACAAGCATTCAGCTTCTTATAGTTCACACATACTCTCAGTTTGCCATTCTTCTTGGGAACTATAACAATGGGTGACAACCAAGTTGTATACTCTATTGGGTATATAAACTTAGCCTCAGCCAACTTCTTTATCTCTTCTCCAACCTTCTGTGCGTAGTTGGGATTCATTCTATACCTCGCCTGCTTGATTGGTACTGACCCTGGTTCCAGTTCAATCTTATGCTGACAGACTTCAGGTGGTATCCCTTTTAGATCCTCATAGCTCCAAGCAAATACATCTCTGTATTTGATGAACAAGCTTTTAGCTTCTTCGAAGAATTCCGGCTCCAAATCAGCTCCTACTTTCACCATCCTCGGCTCCTCCTGAGTTCCCCATTTACTTCTCTCACCTGCTCATCAGCTGTGATTGTCCAACCAGTCACCACTTCATCCTTTAAGCTCACAGTGGCTGGTTCTTCTAGGATTTCTATCTCTCCCTCCTTTTCTTCATAGAAATGTGGTGGGTAACTGCTGGTTTCCTCTTCAATTGGTGTTGCCGACACTACACCACAGCAGATACCTCTTAAACAACTTAGGCTTTCCAGCCGCATCTCCGCAACCTGCTCCCACTCTGGGTGTGCAGCAAATAGGGTAGCTTCCTGCTCCTCATCCAGTCCTCCTCTCCAGTCATACTCTCTGACTCCTCGAGGTCTTCTTGTAGCAGGTAATCTACTAGATTTCTTTGTGGTAATTTGTATCTCGTGCATCCCATTATGCACAGTTAGTAACTGAACAGCTGAAGCAGAAGAAGCATGAAACTGTTGAAGAGTATATGGAGAAGATGGAATTGATGATGAAAAAGCTGGCTGCAGTACCAGCGCCCGGTTTACAGAAGACTTGGTTTGTGAGTGGATTAAGACCAGAGTTGCAAAAGAAAGTGGATATGTTACCCCATAATACAGTGGAGGAGGCATTTGAAACTGCGAACAGAATTGAGCAATTGGGAATGCTCAGGAGAGAGAAAAAAGAAGATGAGGACTCTGAGGATGAGTCAGATGAAGAAGAAGAGCAAGAACTTAAAAGAAAGAGTAAGAGAAAGGAGAAGTTGAAGAGGGATAACTATGAAAAAAAATTGGAAGAAATCTTGAAGAAGTATGCCACAGAGGCTGCAACACATTGGAGGAAGGGTGTATGGTGTGCAAAGTGCCAGAATGAAGGCCATACCACCACAGAATGCCACATGAAGGAGAAACACTGTACTATCTGTAAAATGGATAACCATTCTACTGAGAATTGTTACTACAACAGAAGGACAACTGCAAGAGAACCTAGGCAAGTAAGGGTGCATCAGGTGCAGCCCCAGCCAAGAAGAAATAATGATCAGGACCACTATGGTAGGTCTGGTGGTTATAACAATGGCATGGAAGGGAGAGGTAATTCAAGAGGGAATTACCAAGGAAATTCCAGAGGCAACTATCAGGGTAATCCAAGGGGGAATTACCAGCCCGGGAATCAGGATTATAGAAATAATCCAAGAACAGACCAAGGGCGAGGACCCAATGGTGAAGAGCTATGTTACTATTGTTAATCAGCCAGGACATCGCAAGGCAGCCTGTTCATTCTGGATAAGACACCAGAATGAGATGAGAGCTCCTGTGAATGAGGGCCCAGTGGTGGCAGCTCACATGGTTAGGCCATGTGTTGTACCAGAAGTAAGTACAATGATAGTAACAAGAAGTAAAGCCAAACTAATACCTCCAGTAGAAGAGGAAGAAGATGAGAATGGAAGTGGCAATGATATGCCTGAAGATGAAGAGACTTGGAAAGATGAGAAGGAACTGCACAAGGAGGAAGTGGCAGATACTATAAGGGAAATGCAAAAGAGTACCGATATTCCTGTGGCAGATTCCTCTGATTCGGATGGAGAAAAAGAAGGGAGTGAGGAGAAAGGAAAAAAAAAGATGCAGACATGCAAAGTAATGAAGAGACTTTGGCTGCAGTAATATGTCAGACCAAAGCAGAAATTACCATTGGACAGCTATTAGCTGTGGCACCTTATTGTAGGCACAGGCTTGTATCAGGCAATCAATCGAATTGCCCAAGAGACAGGAAACACAGACCTGAACAGCAAGGTGACCAGTTATAATGTGAAGCCGGAAGGGCGAGAACCAGTCATGGACTTTGATGATTCTATGCCAGTAATCCAATTGAGAATTGGAAGCACAGAACTAACTGATGTACTGATAGATGGTGGTTCTGGAGTAAATATCATGACAGACCAATTAAGGAAGAAGCTTGGTCTAAGTAACATGAAACCAGCCCCATTTACAGTAACAATGGCAGATCAAAGAAGTGTACAGCCATTGGGATTAATAAGAGGAGTTAAGATACAGATACAGAAAATGATCTTTATGATCACAGTAACTGTATTAAAAATGGATGAAGTCATGGAGGCTTACTCCTTATTATTGGGACGTCCGTGGCTGAAACAGGCCAGGGTATTCCATGACTGGAATTTGTAAACTTCCATACACTTCATCCTCAGTTTTACTTGTCCTGAACCTATTTCGAAATGCTGTATTCAAGCCATTCCAGGTTAGGAAATGATTATCAGGGAATCTTGCATACCATTCACTTGCTTTCTTGATAAGTGAACAAGGAAACAGTCTCATCTTGGCATCATCGCCATTCTCATTGTTCACTATACACATGTGCTCAAATTGGCTAATGTGTACATCGGGATCCCCTTTTCCTGAATATATTGGAAAGGGTGGTTTTGCCCGTGTTGGTTGTAACGCCATCTGTGGCCCTACCTTCTACCTACTGACAGGTGCTGGCACCCTTGCCGGTGCTCGTCCTTCTGGACCTGTTGTTTTTGTGGTGGATCTTCCACCAAGTGGTGGCCCTTGAGCACTCATTGCTTCGGGTCCCACGATATTCACAGTATTCCCAGCTTCAGTTGCACTACTTCCCACACTCCCTGTCCCCCAGAGCCAGATCCAGGCAGCCCGCCTGATCCCCCTGAGCCGACACCTTCGTTGGCCTGTGATCCAAGTGCTCCACTTGATCCAGGTCCAACGGGTTGGGATGTCCTGGTTGTAGTCTCAACCTCAGCTGTTGAGTCTACTTCTTCATATTCTTCCTCTTCTAATTTCTTCTCTCTGTTTTCATCCTCCAAGTTCTGCCCTTGGGTTTCTTCTTCACTCATGTAACTCAACTGTAATGGTGTTGGAGAGTCTGAACTCTCCGTTGGCTCTGCCACATCCTCTTCTCCTTCTTCATCTTCTGCTTCAGAAACTGGAGTTCCTGCTTTTGGTGTTCCATGCCAACTCTTATCAAAGATTTCTGTCAAGTCTTTTATCCAAGGATGTACCTCAGATCTTTCACCTCGTGATTGATCTTCTTCTTGTACCAATTCCCTTAATCTTTCTTGCAACGAAACAGAAGGAGTGGCATCCAACTCTAGTTCTTCCGGTATAGGTGATGCACTTTTTGATCTTGATGGTGTGAGAGGTCCAGATGATTCCCCTATGTCTATTCCTCTCTCCCAAAGATATGGATAATTAGCTTTCAGATAGCTTTTCTTTTTGATGAATATCTCTGTCGTCTAGCTTCTCTTTCATCACTCATGTCCCATGTCTTTCATTTCTTTTAATGTGGCAATAACCAAAACTCTCTTCTGTAATATCTCTCGTATATGCCTGGGTTTCTTTCAAGCTTCAATGCACCCTTGGCTATACTTGAAGTCTCCGTTACCATATAACCATATGGCAAACAAGTCTGAAAAGCTGTTCTTGGTGTGAGTTTGATCCACAAAATATCCTTTGGAATCCAATTCTTTACCAGTACAAGCTCTTCATGCATATGAGTATAAACATTCACCTTTCTTTCTTCCCAGCCTTCAAACTCTACTCGTTTAATGGATAGCAACGCTATCACATAAACCAATGTTGGTAACCAACGTGCTCTTCCTCTACAGGCTACCTTATAAATCTTTATCACTCCTTTCTCCAGACCCCATTCTGGATCGGCATCATGCACTCGTTTAAGAATATTTTCTTTACATCCGTCTGGCAATTCCAAGAACCTTTGAAAGAATCGTTTGGACAATCTTTCTTCCTTCGTTCCACAGGGAATTTGATTCACTTCAAATTCTTTAATGGTCCAACCACCATGATCCCACCAGATGCCTGTCACATCTGGTTGTTCATGTCTCAGGTCCCCAGTATGGTCGCCAAATGTCGCGCGGCTTTTACTCACCCATCCCTTCGCTATCCGAGGCGGAAACTCCAAGATAGAAGAGTTGGAAATCTCTAAGTACTCAGCCCGCGCAGAACAATCAGTCATGACCTACAGCTAGTGTATCATGGGGGTGTTTCCTATGCGTTTCCCTTTCCGCATTCATCTTAGCTACCTTTGGCATTGATAATTAAGTATCAGTTTGCTTCATCAATCTATCGGTTTCCTTCACTCATCCTTCAATCCACAGCTTCTCTCAGATCTCTCTACACAGTGTGATTGTATCGTATAAGTATCAGATTATGATTTATCAGGTATCAGGCCGAAGCCATTATGTCTCTAATCTGCTCTCCAATATCACTACAGCTTTGCATATAACAAGCATCTACTAATCCTCTTTTCTCCTTCATCGTGCTCTCCATCTCTTGCCTCCCGATCTCCGCTCCTGCCTGACTCCGAAGTCCTCCTCCGAATAATGATCATCCCCCTTCATTCCCCGTTTCTCCCTTTATCCTCCTATCCGCGGTTCTAACCGTTTCCCTCTCTAACCGTCGTCTGTGAACTAACATGCTCCCTTCACAGGTGTTGTTCCCCACAGTCGTTCCCTGTCCTACTCTTCGTTCCCTATTATCGTGACAGCTCTGTCAAGCGGTGACTGGCTGTGTTTGGCTGTGTCGGGCTGGACTGGCTGTGTGGCTGTGCCGGGCTGTGACTGGCTGTGTGGGCTGTGCCGGGCTGTGACTGGCTGTGTGGGCTGTGTCTGCTGTGACGACTGTGACGGGCTGTGTGGGCTGTGTGTCTGCTGTGTAACGACTGTGACGGGCTGTGTTGGCTGTGTGGGGCTGTGACGACTGTGACGGCTGTGTGGGCTGTGTGGGCTGTGTGGTCTGTGACGACTTTGACGGGCTGTGTGTCGGCTGTGTGGCCTGTGTGGGCTGTGACGACTGTGACGGGCTCTGTCGGCTGTGACGACTGTGTAACCCCCCTCTACAGTGCGCTGCTGTCACCCCTAAGGCTCCTGTTGGTCTCAGTCTGTGCAAAATTAAGGGTACCCTACAGATCCCGTATAAGTGTCTAAGTCCCCTACAGTCCTCTAACAGTGCATTACAAAGTCCAAAGGGCATGACTTTGTATGCATAAGCCCCCCAGTCTGTGATGAAAGCTGTTTTCCCTTGGTCTTCTTCGCCACTTGCACTTGATTATAACCACTGAAGCCATCCATGAATGAGTACATCTCATGGCCTGCCACAGTGTCTAATACTGCTTCTGTGAATGGCAAAGGGAAAGGATCTTTCTTCGTACAAGCATTCAGCTTCTTATAGTTCACACATACTCTCAATTTGCCATTCTTCTTGGGAACTATAACAATGGGTGACAACCACGTTGTATACTCTATTGGGTATATAAACTTAGCCTCAGCCAACTTCTTTATCTCTTCTCCAACCTTCTGTGCGTAGTTGGGATTCATTCTATACCTCGCCTGCTTGATTGGTACTGACCCTGGTTCCAGTTCAATCTTATGCTGACAGACTTCAGGTGGTATCCCTTTTAGATCCTCATAGCTCCAAGCAAATACATCTCTGTATTTGATGAACAAGCTTTTAGCTTCTTCGAAGAATTCCGGCTCCAAATCAGTCCTACTTTCACCATCCTCGGTTCCTCTTTAGTTCCCACATTTAGTTCTCTCACCTGCTCATCAGCTGTGATTGTCCAACCAGTCACCACTTCATCCTGTAAGCTCACAGTGGCTGGTTCTTCTAGGATTTCTATTTCTCCTTCTCTTTCTTCATAGAAATGTGATGGGTAATTGCTGGTTTCTTCTTCAGTTGGTGTGGCTGTCACTACACCACAGCAGATACCTCTCAAACAACTTAGGCTTTCCAGCCGCATCTCTGCAACCTGCTCCACACTTGGGTGTGCAGCAAATAGGGTAGCTTCCTGCTCCTCATCCAGTCCTCCTCTCCAGTCATACTCTCTGACTCCTCGGGGTCTTCTTGTAGCGGTAATCTACTAGATTTCTTTGTGGTAATTTGTATCTCGTGTATCCCATTATGCACGGTTAGTAACTGAGAATTCCAGTCATGGAATACCCTGGCCTGTTTCAACCACGGACGTCCCAATAATAAGGAGTAAGCCTCCATGACTTCATCCATTTTTAATACAGTTACTGTGATCATAAAGATCATTTTCTGTATCTGTATCTTAACTCCTCTTATTAATCCCAATGGCTGCACACTTCTTTGATCTGCCATTGTTACTGTAAATGGGGCTGGTTTCATGTTACTTAGACCAAGCTTCTTCCTTAATTGGTCTGTCATGATATTTACTCAGAACCACCATCTATCAGTACATCAGTTAGTTCTGTACTTCCATTCTCCAAATGGATTACTGGCATAACTTTCTTTTGCAAACCTGGTCTTAGTCCACTCACAAACCAAGTCTTCTGTAACCCGGGCGCTGGTACTGCAGCCAGCTTTTTCATCATCAATTCCATCTTCTCCATATACTCTTCAACAGTTTCATGCTTCTTCTGCTTCAGCTGTTGTAAACTTCCATACACTTCATCCTCAGTTTTACTTGTCCGAACCTATTTCGAAATGCTGTATTCAAAGCCATTCCAGGTTAGGAATGATATCAGGGAATCTTGCATACCATTCACTTGCTTTCTTGATAAGTGAAAAGGAAACAGTCTCATCTTGGCATCATCGCCATTCCATTGTTCCCACTATACACATGTGCTCAAATTGGCTAATGTGTACATCGGGATCCCTTTCCTGAATAATTGGAAAGGGTGGTTTTGCCCGTGTTGGTTTGTAACGCCATCTGTGGCCCTACTTCTGCCCACTGACAGGTGCTGGCACCTTGCTGTGCTGGTCCTTCTGGACCTGTTGTTGTGGGATCTTCCACCAAGTGGTGGCCCTTGAGCACTCCTGCTTCGGGCCCAACGATATTCACAGTATTCCCAGATTCAGTTGCACTACTTTCCACAATCCCTGTCCCCCAGAGCCAGATCCAGGCAGCCCGCCTGATCCCCCGAGCCGACACCTTCGTTGGGCCTGTGATCCAAGTGCTCCACTTGATCCAGGTCCAACGGGTTGGGATATCCTGGTGGAGTCTCAACCTCAGCTGTTGGGTCTACTTCTTCATATTTCCTCTTCTAATTTCTTCTCTCTGTTTTCATCCTCCAAGTTCTGCCCTTGGGTTCTTCTTCACTCATGTAACTCAACTGTAATGGTGTTGGAGAGAGTTGAACTCTCCGTTGGCTTGCCACATCCTCTTCTCCTTCTTCACCCTCTGCTTCAGAAACTGGAGTTCCTGCTTTTGGTGTTCCATCTGCCAACTCTTATCAAGATTTATGTCAAGTCTTTTATCCAAGATGTACCTCAGATCTTTAACCTCGTGATTGATCTTCTTCATGTACCAATTCCCTAATTTTCTGCAAAGAAACAGAAGGAGTGGCATCCAACTCAGTAGTTCTTCTGGTATAGGTGATGCACTCTTGATCTCAATGGTGTGAGAGGTCCAGATGATTCCCCTATGTCTATTCCTCTCCCAAAGATATGGATAATTAGCTTTCAGATAGCTTTATTTTTGCTGAATATCTCTGTCGTCTAGCTTCTCTTTCATCAATATGTCCCATGTCTTTCATTTCTTTTAATGTGGCAATAACCAAACTCTCTTTTGTAATATCTCTCGTATATGCCTGGGTTTCTTTCAAGCTTCAATGCAACCATGGCTATACTTGAAGTCTCGTTACCAAATAAACCATATGGCAAACAAGTCTGAAAAGCTGTTCTTGCGTGTGAGTTTGATCCACAAAATATCCTTTGGAATCCAATTCTTTACCAGTACAAGCTCTTCATGCATATGAGTATAAACATTCACACTTTCTTTTCCAGCCTTCAAACTCTACTCGTTTTTAATGGATAAACAATGCTATCACATAAACCAATGTTGGTAACCAACGTGCTCTTCCTCTACAGGCTACCTGATAAATCTTTATCAATCCTTTCTCCAGACCCCATTCTGGATCGGAATCATGCACTCGTTTAAGAATATTTTCTTTACAACCGTCTGGCAATTCCAAGAACCTTTGAAGAAAATTGTTTGGACAATCTTTCTTTCCTTCGTTCCACAGGGAATTTGATTCACTTCAAATTATTTAATGGTCCAACCACCATGATCCCACCAGATGCCTGTCACATCTGGTTGTTCATGTCTCAGTTCCCCCAGTGGTCGCCAAATGTCGCGCGGCTTTTACTCACCCATCCCTTCGCTATTCGAGGCGGAAACTCCAGATAGAAGAGTTGGAAACTCTAAGTACTAGCCGCGACAGAACAATCAGTCATGACCTACAGCTAGTGTATCATGGGGGTGTTCCTATTTGTTTCCCTTTGGTATTCATGTTAGCTATCTTACCATTGATAATTAAGTATCAGTTTGCTTTATCAATCATTGGATTCCATCAGCTCATCCCTCATTTCACGCTTCACTCAGATCTCTCTAAACTGTGATTGTATCGTAAAAGTATCGATTATGATTTATCAGGTATCAGGTATCAGGTATCTTCACTTCGGTCCTCATCTCTACCCGATCCCCTCTCCTCTATCACCAAGAAGTCCCCTCGAAAATCCCCCGTTCAATTCCCCGTTTCTCCCTTTATCTTCCTATCCGCGGTTCTAACCGTTTCCCTTACTCTAACGTCGTCTGTGAACTAACATGTTCCTTTGCAGGTGTTGTTTCCCCACAGTCGTTCCCTGTCATACTCTTCGTCCCTATGATCGTGCAGCTGTGTCAAGCTGGACTGGCTGTGTGAAACTGTGACGGGCTGTGTGTTGTGCTGTGCGAATGGTGTGAGACTGTGTTTGGCCTGTGTGGGGCTGGAATGGCTGTTGGCTGTGCCCGGGCTGTGAAGGCTGTGTCGGTTGTGTTTCGATGATTGTGACGAACTGTGAGGGCTGGTGGGGGATGTGACGATGTGACGGCTGCTGTGTTGGCTGTGTCGGCTGTGAAGGGCTGTGGTGCTGTGACGACTGTGACGGGGCTGTGTCGGCTGTGACAGTCGAAGTGACGACTGTGACGGGCTGTGTTGGCTGTGTTGGCGGTGTGTGACGTGTGACGACTGTGTTGGGCTGTGTAACCCCCCTCTACAATGCGCTGCTGTCACCCCTAAGGTTCCTCTGATCTCAGTCTGTGCAAAAATTAAGGTTACCCTACAGATCCCGTATAAGTGTCTAAGTCCCCGACAGTCCTCTAACAATACCATAAACTAATGGAATGGTGTATACTTAGTGGGTGACTTTTATGAAGTCCGTATGACCACAAAGCTGTCAGCAGCTTTGTATCCCAATCCGTTCTGTTGGCATTGGACTATCTTAGCCAAGATAGTACATTATATTTGTTGGTAGCCTATGCCTGCCATTACCCTGTAGGTAATTGTTGTACTCTTTCTACGCACAATCATAAATTCTTTAGTCAACAACTCACAATGGTCTCATTCATGAAGTGACTTCCTTGATCACTGATAAATTTAAGGGACAGCCAAATCGTGTTGTAAGATGTTCTAGTACAGGGAAACCTTGTGGGACTTGGCGGTGTGTTGCTCCTCAAAGCTTTAGCTTCCACCCACTTTGTAGTATAATCAAGTGGCGGTAATTATGTACTGTTTTCGTGTATCTTGGATAGTGGGTTAATTGGTCCAACAAAGTCTAGTCCCCATTTCTGAAATGGTTCCGTAGGCATTGTGATGCAAGTATCCTTCCAGATCTCTGCAAAGGTCTTAGCCTCTGACTTCATTCACACTTATGACAATACTCGTGACATCTTTGAACAAAAGTTAGGCCACCAGTATCCTGCTAGTAGTAGTATCTTCTACTGGTAGTCTCTTCTCCAAACGACCTCCAGGCCACTTCTTTTTATGAACTTCCGCCAAAACTTATTTACTTCATGTGGTTACAAGCATCGTTTTAGTTACTTCAATCAGGTCCTAACTTATACATTCTGCTTCCTACCATGTATAAGGTAAAGCTTGATAGCGATTCTCTTCCTTGCTCCTTACCAAACTAGGTGGGACACTGACCTGAGCCAATGGTAGTATCTGATTGGCCACTTGCCACCAATCTAACCATCATCTGCACTTCCCTGCACCCTCCACTGCAAAGAGACTCGATCTGGTAATGATCATCTATTCCTGTGGCGGTTCTCCTGTTGACAAATCGTGAACAAATGAGTCCGCCACAAGAGACAGGTCTCCCGGCTTGTAAACAACCTCAAACTTCAACGCGTGCAAGATTATCAACCATCTTGCTATTCTTACGCTTTTATCAGCGGTTTGTTTACCGGTATATCAGAGCCCGGTTGATCCACATAGAACATAAAAAACTTCTTGCCCAACAGGTAATGCCTGAATTTTTTCACTGCATAGATCATTGCCAAGCTTCTCTTTCCGTTGTGCTATATTCCTTCCTCGCACTGTTCATCAAACCGGCTAGCATATAGGACACAACGTGAATCTATATGTCCCTGTAACATTTTGGGCTAAACACCGCTCCCAACGCTTCTCCTGATGCATCGCAGTGAACATGAATACTACATGCCAGTGGGGTTAATCAGCACAGGTGTATTTGTTACTGACAGTGTAAGTTCCTCAAATGCCTGTGACATTCAGCTGTCCAGGCAAACACTGCATTTTCTTCTCAGTAGTTTGCTCAATGGTGCTGCTATTTGTGCATACCTTTTGACAATCTCCTGTAATAACTGGTTTGCCCAAGAATCTCCGTGAGACTTTTAACATTCACTGGTGGGTGAGAGGCTTTAATGGACTCTGTCTTTCTGGGATCCACAAGGGAGTCCATTCTTACACACAATGTGTCCCAGAAGCACCCCTGAGTTCACACAGAAAGAAACGTCTCTGGATTCAGCCCAGACCTCTCATCCTGCATGCTGGCCAAACGGAACGCAAATTTATGAAGTGCTCATTCTTAGAGTTGACACACTGAATCATCCAAGAAACCTGATGTGAAAATCATCCAGAAATCATGAAAAGCTTCACTTATCAATCTCTGAAAGGTCGCTGTTGCATTACAAAGTCCAAAGGGCATGAGTTGTCCATGCATAAGCCCCCCAGTCTGTGAATGAAAGCTGTTTTTCCCTTGGTCTTCTTCTGCCACTTGCACTTGATTATAACCACTGAAAGCCATCCCATGAATATGAGTACATCTCATGGACTTGCCACAGTGTCTAATACTGCTTCTGTGAATGGCAAAGGGAAAGGATCTTTCTTCGTACAAGCATTCAGCTTCTTATAGTTAACCCATACTTTAGTTTTGCCATTTCTTCTGGGAACTATAACAATGGTGGTGCAACAATGTATACTCTATTGGGTATATAAACTTAGCCTCAGCCAACTCTTGATCTCTTCTCCCAACCTTCTGTGCTATGTTGGGAATTCATTCTATACCTCGC
>CM060734.1:60373138-60433281 GCA_030704615.1 Takakia lepidozioides
TTGGTGCACGTTGCGCCCGTTCTTGGTATAGCTAAGTCCCTTTTCATTGAGGCAACCACTTTTTGGGAATTATAAACGTGATAAGGAGATTCTGATTACATGTTCCAAACGCTGGGCTGAATGGGAAGATGCAGGTTTGGCCCACCTCTTGCATTTCTGGGATGGTAACTCTATGTCTCTGATCTCTCCACAATCTGTTGCGCAACAGCTATCAAAGAGAAGGGTTAATTTGGGTTGGAATGCGGTCATGGGGGATCTCCCTGACAATTGGAATAGGCTTATTGCTGATCCCAATTCATGTTTCTGTCGGGCTGGCTGGGTTTTGTTGTTGACTCCCAACCCATAGCCATTTACGCGATTGCCAGAGATAGCTCCGGTATGCATGGTACTGGTTTTGAGGTAAGCAAGGACGGAATCTTGCTCTCCCCTAAGGCAGTACTGTCCCTGCAGACTGTCAATTCTTTGAGATTAGGGTCTATTGTAAGCTTTCAGGAAACACAAACCATCTGCCTCCCTTGGACCTGCAACATTATGAGGGGAACTTTTGCTGGTTTCTTTCTGCCCATCTTAAACTACTTCAATTTGACCCTGGGGAGTGGATTTGGATGTCCAAGGGACACGACCCATTTTTCAATTATTCGGTTAAGCTTGGGTACAGGTTGTTGATGCCTAAAAGAGGATTCGATCGAAAATGGTCTAATAAGTGGGCATCATCTGCCTGGGCCTGCGGTCCCTTGGGAAGCTGGCTTGGCGTGATATTTGGAAAAAACATAGGTCTTCAAAAGTTACGGCCTTTCTATGGAAGGTGATCAATAGGATCTTGTCGGTGGCGGCAAACTTTGAAGATTCATCCTTCAACTGTATCTCTTGTATCCTGGCTGCATAGGAAAATTTGGAACGTGCCTTGGTGTTTTGCCCATTCGCCCATGTTGTTTGGGAAAATGCCCTTCATCTGTACTCATTCTGGTCCTCTAACTTGGA
Organism: Takakia lepidozioides; assembly: GCA_030704615.1. Classification (NCBI taxonomy): domain Eukaryota; kingdom Viridiplantae; phylum Streptophyta; class Takakiopsida; order Takakiales; family Takakiaceae; genus Takakia; species Takakia lepidozioides. Next base: position 60,374,120 of record CM060734.1, read on the forward strand.
CTCCTCTCCTTCAGTTTTACTTCTCAATGTCAAGAATGGCATAATTCATTGTTCTTGCCCAGTTTGGGAGTCACTGAGAGGTATCATATTGTGGCAGATTTGGAAAATGAGATGTTGTGTGGTGTATCAAAAAGAGAGGCCGTGTTTGAACAAAGTTCTTTTTCTGGCTCACTCATACCTTAAGTCTGAGGCTCGCAAAGCTTGGTCTGTTTTGGTTGCAGCTCTTTCCAAGTGTCACAGCAGTCGAAGACCTCAACTCTTTGCGGCCTTCGACAAATCCTGGGGAAAAGATCTCGTGTTCTGCAAGAGAATTGATGACACTAGGATTGTGTGGGAAGACTCCCCCCTTTCCTGTTGGAAGCTCAACTAGTACTAAACAGACTTCCTTGGAGAACGAAAACATAGAAATAAATTGGAGACACAAGCGTAGTGGCTCTATGAAGGCAAAGTCAAAGATACAGCTTTCGATTGATGGGGCCAAAAGAAAAATGGGTAGTATGTAGATGGTTTTTTTAAGTCAACCAGTATCATACTTCTCTTGCTTTCCTTATGGGACAGATGGTCCTGTTTTCTTAGTTCTTCTTCTCATTTCTCTTCACCCCCTCTCTAATTTCCTTGGTTAGGAATTTACTTCCAGCTGAGGCCAAATTTATCTCCCCTGATATCTGACATGTTGGTCCGGAGTGGTACCTCTGTAATCTGCCTTATGGCTCTCTGTAAGGTTATTTTTTCCTTACCAACCTCTTAATAAATTTACAAGGCTACATCCCCCCTGTTAAAAAATTATTATTAAAAAAAAATCAATAGAGGTATACATAAAAAATTTGCATATGCCAATTACAATGTGAGACACAGAAGAATTAGGACTACCAAAAGTTTATAATAGAGTTAAAAGGTGACCTCTGTGCGTGACGCCAGGATTGATATGACCTTCTCAACCCCATCTGTTGGAGCAACCAATACTGAAATCGGTACATTCACCTCTGCATTGACATCCACATACTTGGATTCAACAGTGGAATGCAGTGTGTGTGTGTGTTAGAGGGACAAAAATGAGCCAAGTCCACCGTGGAAATTGTGAGAATATAGCGTTGGCCCGGACCTCAAATATCAGGTCCCAAAGAAAAAGTGAGAAAGAAATTGGTTTGACCAAATCAAAACCTAGCTTTATCCAATTTTGCTTGCCCTAAGACCCACCATTTCCAAATCAACAGTGGAGTGGCTATGACCCCACTAAATTGCAGGTCCAACTGATTTTTTCACCTATGGTTGCTATGCATGCAATTACATGGGGGTTGAAATCTCAAAATTGACAAAAAAAAATGTGCCTCCAATTGAAGTACTTTTTTCTACAAAAAATTTAAAAGCCAACAGTGGATGTGTGTATGTAATGCTCACACACCACAAGGTGAAGCCCTTTTTCCAAAATTGCTAATTTTCTGCCAAAAATGGCCTTTGGAGTGCAATCTGTTTTGGGCTTGTTTACCTGCCACGTCAGCGGTCAACAAGCCCTTTTCAGGCCCAAAACGTAAATCAGAAATCTAAGATATTTTTTGTAGGTCGTAGCTTTTGTTTTTTCTTAATTTTGTTTTTTGCATCATACTCCAGACAAATCCCTTGTCATTAAAGCTTCAGGAGTGGGCCCCATCAGATTAGATCTGCAAAAATTAGGTCCAACTGCAAATTCAAAGTGACCGGATTCAGGTCGCTTGGGACCTTACGGGTTAAATCTTCAATTGGCGCCTTTTCTTTGGAGGTGATTGACCTTCCCCAGCTATTCTTCCCTCGTAGCTCTCTGGGAGCATCAGTTTTGCCTATTCCAGCAGCGCTGTATCCTCATTTTCATTTAGCATATCTCACCTTCTTTAAATCTGATATAACCGTTATCAAATCACATGAGAATGGCAAGCTCGGTACTTTCATACAACGAACAAACAGAGATTTTGCACAATTAGACTGACTCAACCCATGTGAGTACCTATCGCATGACAATAAGCGAATCCACACCATACAACAAATGCTCAAGCGGAAAACGGAGAGATTTTTTTAAGGACAGAGAAGAGAGGCGTATCAGCTCAACATAACGGAGGAAGAGCATTGACGTACCGAAAGCGTCGGCGACGAGGATCACAGCAGCCGATGACGACGCCGAGCCAGTGATGTACACAGCGAGCCCGGCTATGGTGTCCTCTTTCCCCACAGAGCTTTCCACCGCTGGGTTTGCAACCGAAACTAAGTGCACAAGCTTCCTTTTAACTCACAAAACAACGCCATTGATCCCTATGGTGACTAACCAAACATGGTTGACTTCCAACCCTTGTAGGCACTCATTCACGTGCTTTTCTTGACCATAGCATGCCCTTCGCACCTAATCCAGCCCCTGCACCTGCTGCTTCAAGAATTGTGCTCCCTTCAAGCTTGAAGTTGAAACCCCAACTCACATAGGCCCTACAAATGCTTTTCTTTCACCTGAAGGCTGTTTAGTAGTCCCCATTCTATGCTCTCTTCTGCCCCGGTGTAGAATGTCAACAGACTCCGATATTACACATTAGATATGAAAATTCTGTTGTGATACCTTTTCCATCCTGCGGTAGATGATCAAGAGTGAGAGGTGGGTTGGAGGATGAAAGTATTGAATGTAGTGGTTCACTGAAAGGGAACACACATAACACAAAACAAACAAATGAATAGTGCAATCAAGAATAGCATTATAGAGCCAAATCAAAAGTTTGTTTGAGGATAAACTTTAAATTTAGTAGTATGCTGCAGGGCGCCAATAAAACTATTTCAGAGATCCTTGAACAATCTGTTCTAAGGTGCCCTTTGTAGTGCAGTAGTTTCAAAAGATACTGTGAACCCAGGTCTACGTACCAGTCAAGGCATTGAATCACTTGTTGCTCCAAAGTAAGTTGCAAAGTTCCTTCATTGAGGCACTGAAAGCTTTAGTCTGTCCAAGAGAAGCACAGTAAGGGTACAAATCTAATCCCTCCTCTTATATATGTCCAACAGTAACACTAGGGGTATTGGCTGAACTAGTGACAATTGTTCACTAATCTACAATTGTTTCATATAAGCATGTTGCAGTTCAAGGCAACCTTGAACTGCAACATGCACATGCCACTGCGATAGTGTGAGGGAGTCACTCGAATCCAATTCATGGGGCATCAATCAATAACAGAATACCCAGTAAAATTACAATCACTGGCCCGACACGGATTAGATTGTGGTGGGTTCATGCTAGCTTTTGACAACATTCCTGCAAGTTAGTCAAGGGCTCTGTCTCATGCAGCACCATGAGAACATCCAAACTTGTCCAAATCTAAGGGCCGCTTTACATGAGGCGCCAACCTGCCACCAAGCTGCTGCTTCCTGAGAATTGTTTTTAGCGAGGGGCACCAATTGCTCAAAATCTTCACCCAGACTTCTTCGAGTAGATCGGCACGACAGCCATGAACTATTCTCTAAGAAAGCGTGGAATTCAAGGGCAATGCCACGAAGTGCTTTTAAGGTTTTGGCCTGTGGTTTGGTCCCTGGTGGGTTTACAAAACGTTACATTCCTTTGAAGTTCAGATACCAAGGACTTGGCACCTTATGTAAAGCGGCCGCTGAACAACCTTGTGCACAAGGCTGCCCCTTCAATCAAGTTCATCACGAATCGTTTTGACCTTCATCTTCAAGCTTCGAAGGACCTCCACAATACACACCAGAATTTGAACAGTTTCCTTCCACTATCACCAGAGTCAGTCGAAATACCCCTTCACTTCCTACCTGCTCCACTCATGTGCAATTACGGGCTGACTTTCCATCTATGCTGGGTAGACCCCATTGTCGAATCTTGGAAGGTTGACATGCCAGAGGAAATGCCCTCAACAGTACATCATAGCCAATATTCTCAGGAAATGGTGGATGAACTAAGAAGCTACGCTGATCACAGAATGTAGCAATAGACTCCCACCTTTCCAGAAGAACATCATTTCACCAGTAATCCCCACAAGAACACACCCCATCTTTGAAGTGGTGAAAGCGACTAGCATCCCGTACAACAATTGCTCGGCCAACAATCTTTGAGATGAACTTGGTGGCAGTGTGGCAGTCACCACACACTCGAAGATTCTTGATGATACGGAGAGGGGTCCCAGGGGCTGTGCTGATCAGCCCAAAACCAATGGCCAGCTTCTCACTGTGATGGGAAAGAGAAAATTCCTTTTGCTCCTCCCCCACATCATGCAATACAAAGCGCGTGTCAGGCACATACCCTTCCTCCTTCATCTGCCTAGACAATCTTCTCAGCTCAGCATGGATTTCCTCAATTTTTGGATGCCATTTATCATCTACAACAAAGGAGTGCACCCTGTTGCTGACCTCAATGCAACAGCGACCTGGCTCCTTTCTAACCCCTCTGACCTTCATCATTTTTCTCACCTTTGCAGTGTCGTCCCACCTGCCAGCTGCGGCATAGATGTTTGATAGCAACACATAAGTCGCAGCATCCTGTTCATCCCACTTGAGAATAGATGTTGCTGCACGTTCAGCCATCTTCACATTGCAATGAATTCTGCAGGCACCAAGCAAGGGCTTCCACACCGCAGCATTTGATTTCATTGACATTTTGTTAATGAACTCCTCTGCCTCATCCAATCGCCCCGCACGACCAAGAAGGTCCACCATGCAGGCAAAGTGCTCGACTGCTGGAGTGATGCCATGATCTCGACTCAGGTAGTCAAAGTAGTATCTGCCTTCATCCACTAGGCCAGCATGGCTACATGCAGAGAGAACACACAAAAAGGTAATGCTGTCCAGCTTCAAGCCATGACCTTCCATCTGTTCCAATAGTTGCAGGGCCTCCATATCACAACCATGCTGGGCATATCCTGCGATCATCGCATTCCAGGACACCAAATTTCGTTCACCCATATTGTCGAACACTCCCTTTGCATCCTTGATGCTCCCGCCTTTGGCATACATGTCCACCAGGGTATTGTTCAGAATGACATCTGGTACAATTCCCGCTTTGATGATTTCACCATGGACCTCTTTGCCCATTTCCAGGGCTGCCAGGCTTGCACATGCATTGCAAACGCAAACAAACGTGACCCGGTCCGGCTTCATCCCTTCCCGCATCATTTGCTCATAGGTCTCCAAAGCCTCCATGCCACACCCATGCTTCGCATATCCTGCAATCATCGCATTCCATGACACCACATTTCGTTCGGCCATATTGTCAAATACTCCCTTTGCATCCTCGATGCTCCCTCCTTTCGCGTACATATCCACGAGGGCAGTGTTCAGAATGACATCTGGTACAATTTGTGCTTTGATGATGTCACCATGGACCTCTTTGCCTTTTCCCAGGGCTGCGAGACTTGCACAGGCGTTGCAAATGCATATGAACGTGACCTGGTTGGGCTTCACCCCTTCCTGCATCATCTGCTTATAGGTCTCAAAAGCCTCCATCCCACACCCATGCTGGGTATATCCTGCAATCATTGCGGTCCAGGACACAACATCTCGTTCAGCCATATTGTCGAACACTACCTTTGCATCCTCAATGCTGCCACATTGAGCATACATTTTCATCAAGGCAGTGTTCAGTATGACATCTGGTACAATTCCTGCCTTGATGATGTCATTATGGACCTCTTTGCCCTTTTCCAGGGATGCCAGGCTCGCACATGCATTGCAAACGCAAACATACGTGATGTGATTGGGCTTCACCCCTTCCCCCATCATTTGCTCATAGGTCTCCAAAGCCTTCATCCCCCACCCATGGTGCATATATCCTGCAATCATAGCACTCCAGGACACCACATTTTGTTCAACCATACTGTGGAACACTTTCTTTGCATCTTCAATGCTACCTCCTTTGGCATACATATCCACCAGGGCATTGTTCAGAATGACATCTGGTACAATTCCAGCTTTGATAATGTCACCATGGACCTCTTTGCCCTTTTCCAGAGCTGCCAGGCTTGCACACACATTGCAAATGCAAACAAACGTGACCCGGTTGGCCTTCACCCCTTCCTGCATCATTTGCTCATAGGTATCCAAAGCCTCCATCCCGCACCCATGCTGGGCATATCCTGTGATCATCACATTCCACGACACCACATCTCGTTCAGCCATATTGTTGAACACTCTCTTTGCATCCTCAATGCTGCCGCATTTGGCATACATGTCCACCAGTGTGTTGATCAGAATGACATCAGGTGCAAGTCCTGCTTTGATGATGTCACCATGGACCTCTCTGCCCTTTTCCAGGGCTTCCTGACTTGCACACGCATTGCAAACGCAAACAAACGTGATGTGGTTGGGCTTCACCCCTTCCTGCATCATTTGCTCATATGTCTCTAAAGCATTCTTACCACACCCATGCTTGATAAATCCTGTTATCATTATATTCCACGTGATCACACCTCGTTTACACATTTTGTTGAACACTTCGTGTGCATCCATGATGCTCCCGCATTTAACATACATGTTGACCAGGGTGTTGTGTAGAAAAATGTTTGGCTTGAGTTCTGTTTGGATCATGTGAAGGTGCACCTGCTTTCCGAGCTCCAGGTCTTTCATCTTGATGCACCTACGCAAGAGACAGACATAAGTATCTGAATCTGCTGAAATGCCTGCTTGGTTCAGAATCTGTAGAGCCTCTTTTAGCTGCCCAGCCTCACATAGTGTTCTCACATGCCCAGGAGTGCCAGAAGAGGTCTTGTGGACTGCCTCCCTTGGTCCTCTTTTGGAAGCTGTGTTCATGGTGGAGGTGCCTAATTTTATCGACTGTGCTGCTGCTACTGCTTCCACTTGACCATGTACCCATGCAGGTTTCTTGTAGCTAAACATCCACAGGGACTCATAGGTAAGCTTGTGCTTGAAATCCGGCCCTCTCACTGGAATCTGGACCCACACTCCATCCCTGCTCCTTCAGCTGTCCCTGCCTTGGTACCAATAATGCTCCCTTGCTGCTATGAACAAGCTTTTCTAGCAAACACCCAACCCTACAAATCACACACTAGTTCCTATTCAGAATCGCTAACGAGACTAAAGAACGAACTGGGGAGAGAGAGAGATGACACTTTCCAAGAAAGCTTTATGCATCTTGTTGCCTGCTTCTCTCTTAGATTTGACAGGCATTCACCTTTCTGCCTTGATTGTCCCACCATTCAGGGATCGGAAAAATATTCCTTCCAAAGCTTCTCCTCATCTCTGTTTTCTGTTTTTCGATATTTTCCTGGTGCCACATTGGCAAATGGCAAAATTACCTACCATATCCACATGATGAGCTAACTTACAGAATTCAAGACGAAAAATTAGGGACAACTCTACTAAGAGGACAAAACAGGCCAAAATGTGTTGAAGAAGAAGGTGGCCTTACCACATTGCCCTTGACCTTGTGTCATGAAAGCAGCTAGCCTTTCTCTCATCCAACCATCAACACAAGGAACGTCGTGTGTGCACTGCTTGTGTCTGCAGTCGGGTGATCTCGGACTGGTCCATGAGAACCACACTGTGCAGCAGAGCAGCCATAGATTTAAACACGGCCCCCTCACAAGAAGCTGACCCTCCCAAGTACCTTGTAGACACCAGGAAATTAACAAATCATGATACTAACAGCAATCACTTTTGCGACTGTACAAATTTCTTCACATTGTACATGAAAAAAGCCACACCTTGTGACTGTGGTAGTCCCACCATTGCAAAGGATCTTTTAAGAACTCATGCCAGTGCTGCTCCATGCTACACGGTAGACGTTCATGCCTTCATCCCTGGAACTCCAACAGCATCAAAACTTTGACCAGTTCCTCTATGGAAGAGTGATAGTGTAGCTTTCACGCAAGTCACTGTGGGCTCCTTTGGACTATACAAAATGAGGAACATGTCCAAACTTACACCGATGCTAAACAAGCTGCTGCATGACAAGGCTGCCTTAATCAGGTCACTTTGAGTCATACTCACTTTCATCTGCAAGTTTTGAAGGAGCTCCACCATATACACCAGAATCAGAACTGCAGTCTGGTATCTTTCCACCATCCACAATCTTTTGAGATGGCAATTAGTTTTCTTTTCACCCAAGGAGGATTGAACCAACCCTCAATCCACAAGCCCTCTTGTGTGTGCTCCTTATGTCTGTAGTCTGGAGATTTTGGAGTGGTCTGTGAAATTGACCAGGGAAGCCACAGTCTCAACCCTCCCAAGTACCTTTCAATTCGGGAAAAGACCTTGAGCATCCTACTTCTTTTCATCCCAGAGTTCAACTAAACTCCCTCACACTCCTTCACGTCCTACACGAAAAAAGCTCACCTTGTCAACACTGCAGTCCCACCATTGTGACGGATGTTTAAGGAAGTCCTGCCAGCGCTGTTCCATGCTCCAGCCTTGACCTACGTGCGAGATACGCCAATTGTCAGCCTTATCGGACTATCCCGTGTGCTTTCTTGCCTCTTTGCCCAGAGTGCATTCGTTTGTGCTGAATTGCTCAAAACATAATGCCAAGCCTGGATCCCACGGCACATACAACAAAGGGACCGCCAAGTGTTTTGCGTCATCACCTAATTTGAATGGAATCCCTAAAGGTTGGCCAGGCGGCATGGCAGCCGCATGCTCAATGTTGAAATGAGAAGGGAAACGCAGACGGATAGAGCTCCAGAGTCTGACCGGAGCTACCCTGTTGCTCTTGCGTCCATTTTATTGGTGTCATGTCTTTGATGTGAGATAGTAAGCAAATTGGCATTATGAATGTTGTTTTGGATTTTTGGTTGTTTGTGCAATCTCTTGCTGGCTGAACTTGCCTATGCATGTGGTCAAACTTCTTCCATGCATTGATAGTGTTTGCTAATGTTACAAGTCTTTGCTACAAAACATGGGGGGTGTAGATTCTGAGAGAGAGAAGAAGACTCCTACCAGAGCCGGCGTAACTAAGAGCCACTTCGCCTTACACCTGGAGTACTCTCTCATAAACCACTCAAAAAACAATCCTTGAGTATATCATCGTCCAAAGGATCAACGGATTTTGGAGGCGCCTCAGCTCCCGAGTCTAATCTCAAAGTACGCCATCGACGGATTCTCCCTAGCGCCATCATCATAACACCAATAAATTAGTGCATTGTTGAAAATGGTTTGGTAGTTGATGTACATGTGTCAATTGGTGAGACCTAAGGGTTGTAGGGGTGATAGGTGTGGGGGCAACCTTCTACATATAAGGCATCATCACTGCTTAAAGGGTTGGGCCCACCACCGGAGAGGGTATATGAAGGAGATCGTTCTCCTCCCATTTCTACCGACTACTTATTTATTAAGTTACTTCTAGCTACTGACTACTTACTCAGTTACCAACGTGATCTCCATACCACTATCTTTGGGAGATACCGAATTTCAAGTATTTTTTGTGAGGCGTTGCAGTTTGGGAGATCTCAACAATGCTACAAAACTAAACTAAACTAAACTAACTAACTACTTTGTATTTTCATACAAACTAGTGTACCCATTGAGCACATATTCCAAAAGAAGTAGGTAGATGATGTTGGCATGTGCCAATGAGCACATATTGTAAGTATATACGTATTTCAACTATAAAAAGAGGTCTTAAACGATATTGGAAATGCCAATATTCCAGAAAGAATCTGATTATATGGACCTTCCCCGGGATCCAAAACTAATGGCAATGGAAAAAAAAACAAATAAATAGTTTCCGGTACTTACGGAAGGTCCCTCGTAAGTTTAAAATTCATTTTTCTGGAGCCAGTTTTTTTTCTTTCCCATAAGTTCTAATTTCTTTTACGATTTCTTTTGAGGAAAGGGCTTTGAATTTTTCAAGAATTCATCACAACAAACATTCAAATCCTGAATTGTGGGCTGTCGCTCCAAGGTTTCCTTTAAAAAATTAAATAAATAAATAAAACATTGAATTGAGTCTTTCCAAGAATTTACACAACAAATGTTGAATTTACATACCTTTTGTTTTTAGTTTTGTTCAATTCGAGCTCATTTGCAGATATGTCGTGCGCATACATATCGCTACACAACTACATCGCTGTCCAAACCACACCACACATATATGCACAATAAAGTAGTCTGCCACAATGATAGAAAATCTTCGAACACACTGTTTACACAAAACATGAAAACCAAACCATCACTCTTAGAAATAGTAGTCGAGCCAGGGGCACCCCAAGCTATGGGGACTCCACCCCACAACAACCTACACTCCCATCATGAGTACACTCAGATCTAAACGCATGCAGGAGCTCGGTCGCGCAGGCTCAACTCGAGAAAGATGAGCCGCGCGACTGCCGCTCTCGTGAAGATAAGACGGACCAGGTGTCAAACTAAACTTGACACCTGATTTAACACTTGACCTAAATCCAAGTGTTAAATACAAATAACTAGTTTTATTCTAGCTGTTTTCACACTGTGCTTATTTAACTTGACAGCTGTCGTGCGCATACATATCGCTACACAACTACATCGCTGTCCAAACCACACCACACATATATGCACAATAAAGTAGTCTGCCACAATCGCCCCCCTAGCTGGTGGATAGGTCCCTCTACCTCCAGATAGCTACAAGATGTAATAGCCACAGCCGTACTAAGTCCTCTATCACTGTCCCTATTGTACTCAAACTCTATAGACCAAGAGGCCGGGTACAAGAGTAGCCCCATCGTTAGTCGCCATCTTGCAATCTGTGAACTTGAGCCAGGACCGCGTGTGTTCAAGGTCTCCTAGTAGCTGGGCCTTGCGTTGCTTGTTAGCCTCCCATGGTTGTATCCACTCCCACTATCCAATGCATTGTGGACATAACCAATCCCCATCTGGAACCATCTCAAGAGGTGGAGTCAAGCACCCCATATACCAACCTCTAGAGCATCGATCACACACCAGCATGGTGGCTGCCCCTTTAGCAGACCCACACAACATGCACCTCAAACCTGCAGATACCACTGCCAGGTTTGGGTCAATCCTGCCATCGACATTCGGAAGGTGACATGGCGCACAATTACGCACACGGTCCTTCCAAGTTATGCCATCCCGACCCTCCAAGACCAAGACGCCTGAGGGCAAGACCTCTCGAACCCTCAAAATAACACGTCCTGCAGTCACATCCAGGGTCGTAGGAGCAGTCTGCTGCAGATAGACATAGTCACCAGGGTTGAATCTCCGAACCCCAGGACGATAGCCCCCACCACGTATGGTAGCATACCTCAACGTATCACGGTGTTGTGCAATGGCAAGGTTCTCGAAAGCCATGGGCATGAATCTCTTTGAACAACTCTGCACGCTGCTCACATGCACGTGCCCATACGTCCGGATCGTCAAGGTTAAGAACTGTAGCAGCTTCTCTGCGAATGGATGTAGGCAAATCCGGCTCTCGGCCAAAGAGAAGAAAGTATGGTGAGAAGGAGGCAAGTGATGCTTGCTTGCTGAACCTGTAGCCCATGGCTAACCAGGGTAACTGAAGGTCCCAATCTCCTAGGTGTCCCTTCTGCAAGCCATACTTGCGCAAACCCCTCTTTACTGTCTGAACAACTCTCTCTGCCAAGCCATCGGCCTCAGGATGATCCCGAGAAGTGGTGCGGTGGTCTATCAAGGCCTTGTCACACAAAGCCTGAAACTCCCCCAAGAACTCTCTCCCTTGGTCCGTGAGTACCTCAGCTGGAGCACCGAATCGGCTAAGCACACAATCCAATAATGCATACGCAGCTCCCTCACTAGCCTTATCAGGCAATGGAACCAATTCAATCCACTTGGAGAAGTGCTCCACCATCACCAACACGTACTTGTTGTGGCGCATGGTCAGTGGCAACGGCCCTGCGAAGTCAAGACTCCACCTGTAGCCCAATCCCATGATCGGAAGAGGGTGCAATTGTGGAGTAGGGGCGTTGAATGAAGCACGCACCCTGTCACACACCATGCACCTAGCCACAAATTGTTGCACCTCTGTGTGCATACCACGCCACCAATACTGCCCCTGCAGTAGACTATGAGTGCGTCGCACCCCAAAATGCCCCAACTCCTCATGGGCATGCCGCACTAACCGTGCCCGCTGTGTTGGGTGAGGCACAATCCTCACTCGACCATCCTCCCACACTCGGAGCAGGTGTGTCCCCTCCCACCTGAACCTCTTGGCTCGTTGTAGGATCCGATCCCTCTCCTTGGCAGTCATAATGGCTGCCGTGTCTCCACTGCGGAGGTAGTCCAACACAACTGAATCCTCATGTATATCTTTGGCGCCACCCTGCTCATTGCTGGCCTCAGGGTCCTCAGACACTTGATCTACAGTCATCCCTGTTGTAGGTCCAACCTGGCCTTCCGCTGCCAAGATACACAGAAATGCAGATGCATGCCATCCGGGCACCATCTCCTCGTCTGTCTCACCATGCCACCGAGCTCCAGTGTCATCCTGCTGGCTCGTGCATGGATTGCGACTCAACCCATCTGCATTTCGATTGACCAAACCCGGTCGATGCACCACCTGAAAGTCATACTCTTGAAGGATGAGTGCCCACCGTGCAAGCTTCCCCGTAAGCTTGTCTGACTCCATCAACCACTTGAGTGGTTGGTGATCCTTGACAAGGGTGAAGAGATTGCCGTATAGATAGCACCTGAAGTGTGCCACGGCCCACACTGCAGCTAAGCATTCTCCCTCATATGAGCTATACTTAGACTCTGCAGCATTGTTCGAGCGGCTAGCATAAGCCACTACGAACTCTCTTCCCTCATCATCCACCTGTGTGAGCACCGCTCCAAGCCCTAGCATGCTCCAATCTGTATGCAGCTGAAAAGGACGCCCCCTGATAGGTCGTCTCAAGATGGGCGCCGAGGTCAACCTCGCCTTGAGCTCTTGAAAAGCTTGTTCTTGCTCATCTTCCCACTGCCACTCCTGGTCCACCTTGGTCAGCTTGGTTAGAGCCTTTGCAATGGCACTAAATCCCTTAACAAACCGTCTGTAATAGTTTGCTAACCCCATGAAAGCTCGAACTCGGCTCACATCCGTGGGGCGTGGAACCTGTGCAATGGACTCTACCTTAGTCTGCTGTACCCCCAATCCTCCAGGATATATCATGTGACCCAGATACTCAATCTGGTTGTGGAAAAACTTGCACTTGCCCGGATGTAACTTCAATCCTTGCGTCCTCAAGCGCTCAAATACCCCCTGAAGGTGTCTCTCATGCTCCTCCACCGTAGCACTAAAGATGATGATGTCATCTATGTAGCACCGAGCAAACTCCACCCCTGCTAGAATCCTGTCCATGACTCTTTGAAACTCAGCGGGAGCGTTTTTAAGCCCAAATGGTAAGAACCGCCACTGGTATAGGCAATCCTTCCCGTGCTCATTGATCCCCCAGAATGCCGTCTTTTGCTTATCCGCCTCCTTGATCGGCAACTGGTGATATCCGGATCGTAAATCCAACGTGCTAAAGACCTTGGAATGCCCAATGGCATCAAAGATCTCCTCTGGTGTTGGCATGGCATACCTATCGGACTTGGTCTGACGATTTACAGGCCGGTAATCACCGCACATACGTCTCTCCGTCCAATTGCCATAGACATCCTTCTTAGCTGGCATCACTGTGGCTGAAGCATACTCTCCACCAGAGAGCTCCACCAAACCTGCCTCCCAGAGATCTTGAGTCCTCATCTGAATCAAAGACCTCTCCATGTCACTGTATCTATAGGGTCTCCGAAAGATTGGCGTGTCAGTGGCCAACTCAATACGGATCTCTTGACCCTTCAGTGCTCCCAAGTCCTTCAAACTGAAGGCAAAGCAATTCCTGTAAGCCCTCAGGAACCGCCGTATACGTCGTCTCTCTCCTCCGGTGACAATGGGTCCAATGTCAGGCTCCCAATTGTCCTCCGTAACTGCAACCTTAAGTCCAGTGGGCTTAGAGGTAGAGGACGCGTCCCGTGGTTGCTACGCTGCAACCTCTTGAGCAGTACCCCCTTCCTGCTCAGTCAATGACAAGGCCTCATCCTGCCCCATCATCTCATCATTGAGAACCTCCTCATCCCGAGAAGAATCCCCAACCTCATCCATCACAGCTGCCTTCGCTGCCAACTCCCTCTGAACCTCGAGCACCTTCGTACATCACCTGAGTTATCAATTGTCTAGTCGTCCAAAAAATAGATAAGTTCTGTCGAACCCACGTGTGCCATGGATGTCTACACCTCGTGGTCCTCACCGGCTCGCCCCCACTTGCTGCCTGTACCGTCTCGGTAGGCAGAGAGACTGTCAAGGGAAGTGCACTCCGCACTCTACGTTGCTCAGCCATAGCCAAGCTGACAATCCAGGTCAAGCAATTGAGATCCATTGCTTGCCCCAACACCTGACGACGTGATGCCTCAGAAAGAGAAGGCACCGCCGTGGTCCCAGTGGAAAACCCCATAGCCCGCTCTCGCTCGTCGGCATTAGGCTCCACTAACTGCTGCAACTGAGCATCCCACAAGAGGCCAGGTCCACCATCCCGAAAAGCATGGGATCCTGGGAAGCTGAGCAGTGTAGGTAATGCTGCTCGTGGTTGACCCACCCTGTTGACCACTGCCAAAGGCGAACGGTCATCGTGTCTCACACGTTGAGACTGCCTTCCTGTGTCCAAAATGCCATCCACGGTGAGGTGTGCTGGCCGCTACACCCCATCAAATGCACGCTTGAGCAGTGCGGGTGGCATCAAGTTAGTCCACCATAGTCGTGGACGATGAGCCCGTGACCCCACTGCAGCTGCATCCAGCAATACTGCTGACCCAAGCCACGACCGGACTTGATGCACACTGGCCATCACCCTGGCCCGAGAATCACCCATCAGTGGTACATTCTCCAAGATGTATGCTGGAGATACAGCTTGATAAAGCTGCAAGCAGTGCAAAATCCGCACCATCTCCCAAAACAGACCCGTCCTCGAGTCTCGCAATCCATTGCCATGCCCGGCTGATGAATGCCCTTGGCAGGGCCAACCTGCCACTATCAGATCAATGGAGCCAACCTGCTCCAAATCTTGCGCCCCCAACAAGGAAATGTCTGCTGGCAAGGCTTGTTGGTATCCACGAACTGCAGACACAGGCAACAAGTCAGGGTACTGCTGTACCAACTGAGCCACATGGCGCAGTGAGACGCGTCGTGCAGTCTCATCCCTCTCCACATACAGGTAACGCCTTACCCGCACACCTGCCTGTAGCACAGCAGCCAATCCGGTGCTGATCCCGCCAAACAAGTCCAGAAGGCAAATGCCTTCATCCGGCCGCTGCCACACAAGAGGTGTGGTGTCCAATGGCGACAACTGAGGTGGCCCTGGTGCAATCACCGCACTCTCCTCCTCTCCTGACGGTACAAAAGCTTCTACCCAAGCTTGTTGCACCCGTCCATCAGCAGCTTGCTGCAAATCCTTGCTCGTACCCCACAACGGAGTGTGAGCAACCATGGCAAGCAACTCCGCCGTACCATGCATGTCATCCTGCTCTACTGGAGGTGGCACATCCTCTGCATGGGCATTGCCTTCCAGCAACTCTCCAGGCCAACTAACTGCAGCTGTGAAGGCGGCTAGTGTTGGCATCTTGCCCCGCTGGGCAGCTGCAATACCCCCAATGAATGTCACAGGGAGCTGTGCACGGCGACCATCCCCTGACTGCCATCCAGGCCTGTAGGATGCTGACTCCTCCCAAAAATCCAGGGTGAAGCCCATGGGGTATAACACTGCCCCACCAACGAGGACATCGTAAGAGACCGCGTCTGTCACAATGGCCTTGGCTCGCATCACTGAGCCATCTACAGGATGATCCGGCTGCAGTCTAATAGCCAACTGATGTCGTGTCATGCCACGAGCCTGCTCTGATCCTCCCAGAGATGTCTGTATCTGGAAAGGACAAGGCTCCATATCCGCCTCCATGAGGCCAAAACCTGTAATAGCAGCTCTGCCCAACATCAGTGGCTGAGCTCCTGAGTCCAACAAGACCCGCAGTGGCCGGTACTTCTTGCCTGCCGGTCCACTCAAAGTGAAAATGCCTCCCTGGTTGTCTAACAAGACAACTCTAGGTGTCACCATGGCGCGCTCAATGGCTGGCCTAGCTGGCAGCTCCGTCAACCTGGCAGCTGCAACTTGCCATGGCGCAGCCGTGGCAGTCTTGACCCTCAAATCCGAGGATCCCTCTGCCACTACACCTTCCACTAACTCCGCAGAAGATGAAGTGACCTCCCCACTCTCACAGAGTGTTGCTGCTAGTCTGAACACTGCAGCTGGTCTCACCCCCGGCGTTGCAATCATTGTTGCCGAGAACAGTGGGGCCTGACACACAGAGGTGGCTGCCCCCAATAACACACCGGCCGCACTAGCCTTGGCAGCAGGAGTCAATGCTGCACGTGTAGCTCTCCCCAATGGCATAGTAACCTCCGCCTCGGTAACAGTCGGGCGAGAACTAGGTGCCATGGATGGCGTCGACACAGTCTCCGCCAATGTGAATGACTGAGGAAGCCTTGCCTGACGGCTTGCCTCCCCATGCTGTGGATCCAATTCCACCTCTGCACCTCGTGGCTCAGGAACTCGTGCTGCTCCTCGAGTCACGGCTGCAGCAGACTCCACCTGCTCTAGTGGTAGTGCTGCTCCGCACATAAATCCCATGCCTCCCATATCTCCTCCCTCAGGAGCAGGAGGTGGACCATCCCGCCTGGGAGCCGGTACCGCCTGAGCTATAGCCATGGCAGCGAGCCTCTGCTCTAGCCGCTGAAGCCGGTTGGCCATGCCTTGATCAACGCCCTGACCTCCGCGTCCTTGGCCATGTTGAGCTTGCCCTTGGCCTGCACCTCGTGCCCGACCACCTCGTCCTCTCTGGGCTGGTCCACCTCGCCCCCGGCCACCATTGTTCCCTTGGAACTGGCCTGGGCGCAACTCAGGATGCAAGTCATAACACTGGGCATCTCCATGCCCATACTTGCCACAATGCCCACACTGCAACTGTGCAGGCTGTGCTTGTGCCAGCCTTCTGCCACTCTCTGGGCAATCTCTCTTGACATGGGGTCCTCCACATGTCCAACATATCACCCCTGGTTGCTGTTGGCCTGCAAAAGATGCCACGGGCCTCTGCACCTGAGGTCCCCTATAAGCTCCATGGAACTTGGGCTGGGCAACCTTGCCCCCCTGACCACGCTGTTGGGCAGTCCCTTGTGCTTGTGGGCTGACAGCTGTGCCCCGTACAGGCATGTCCTTGCCAAATCCAATTGTAACAACTCGCTCCTCCACCATGTTGAGCTCAATCCGCTCAGCCAGCAAAAACACATCTGCTAATGTGGGTTGGGCTGCTTGTAACAGGGTTGCATCTCGCACCCTTCTCTTGAGCTCCTTGTCCAGAATTCCATACCAAAACTGGATTGCCTGAGCTTCAGTAACCCCTTGGGTCACACTTATCAAGCGCCTCATACGAGTGTACGCCTCTCGCAGGCTCTCACTGGGTTTGCGCTGGAAGTCTTGCAAACTTCGCAGCTTCTCTGTCCGTACACCTTGGTAGTTCCTCCGCAACTCCTGGAAGAACTCCACCACCGGGTTGAATCTAGGCACATGTGTTGTAGTCGTGGCAGGAGGAGTAGTAGCACCTTTTGAACTGGTACCACCTGCAGAAGTACCAGCACTACCTGCTCCACTGCTAGTGCTGGCAGTGGGAGCTATTGGTACTGATGCAGCTACTGGTCGCGTCGTGCCTCGAGTAATGGAGACGTATTCAGGTGACCAATACATCCTCCACTCCTCAATCTCTGCTTCATGTCCTCGCCTGAACTCATGGTAATCGTCCATAGGCGGGCCTTCCAAATGCTGGAACAGTCCCTTCCCCACACCATGAATGGGGTGAATAGCTGTGGATTGCACATCTGCTGCAAATCACACCAGCTGTCGAACTTCTGGATAAAGTCATCCAACTCAATTGTGCCCACAGCTCCAGAGTACCTACGAGGCCCCTTGGTAGCTCCATACATCTCCTCCATGTCGTCCCACAACAATGGCGAATGAAAGTGCACACCTGTTGATGAAGCCTCCGAGTCTGTGTCTGACTCTACAGTAATTGAGGGTGGCGGTGAAGGTGGTCTGAACCGAATACCTCGTCTTGTGAACCCACTCTCACTGTTACTGCCTGTAGCCGTACTCCCCTCAAAACCCTTGGGTAACTCCGTAATGACACTCACAATGTGCACCTCCTCCACGTGACACTATAAGGCTCTAGTTCTAATCTAATAGTGACACGGGTGGGCACCTATTGCAGTTTAAGGGTCATATCCCAATGGCTCAGGGCACCTGCACCTGCATCCACCGCAAGAACTCCTATGGTTGGCTGGTCATCAACCCAGCCTCACCATAGAAGAAACACTGGTGGTCTTGCTGGTCATCACTCCAGCCTCACCACCGACAGCATACTCTAGGATTGACCGGTGATAAAATCCGGCCTAATCCCTATGAAAGCAAGCGCCCACACAAAACCAACATGGCGCACAGTCAAGCATGCAGGTGTTGGGGGGGATCCAAACACAAGAAATCAAAACATCAACACCCCCACACCAAAATCCAGCTGCAATGCTGATCCTGCAGAATATCCCAGCCCAAAACCCCGGACTGACTGGCCTCCACCAAGACAAGCTTTGGCAACTACAAGTACAAGGTAATGAAAATAGTACAGAAATGGAGGGGAAGAATAGAAGCCCGCCCAAGCAAGATCTAATCCTGATCTATGCTATCAACTGCCAGACTTCTCTCAAAGTGCCTCTCTCTGCATGATGGTAAGGTGTAGGAGGTATATCTATGTCCAGAAACCTGCCACTAACCTTGTCCCAAGCTACAGTAGCTCGCTCTAACCAACCCTCCTCCTCTTTCTGCCAAATAGAGACAAAGCAATACTCCCCTATCTTCCGCTCACTGAACACTAAAGAAAACAAAGGTAGGGTCTGATAGTCTCTCAACTCAAAAGCTTTGAGACGGTTGCGGGTGTCCTCATTGCGGACGACTGCATCGCCCTCAAGCAGAGCAAAATTGTCCTTGCAAATGAACCCCCGCTCGTGGTTGCCTTGTGCAGAGCATGTCCGGCTGCAACGCTGTTTCATTGCACAAACTTGTGAAGCTCCTGCTCCTCTACTCCAATACACCACGGCCTTGTGGCTGAACACCTTGGTCCCCGGGGCTGTCTTTTGCTGTGTTCCAAGCCTAGCTTTCACCCACGTTGGTATTTCACCTACAGCTGCAGAACTGCTGGCTCCAACAGAGTTCTGACTGTCCAAGGCGATATTGAGGCCCTCAACGCCAACTACAGCAGTTTGTTGTCCACTACTAATGCCTGACTCCCAGTATGCAATCAACTCGTCCAACTGTTCTCCACTCAAATCAGTCTGAGTTCCTTGGGAAACATAAATCTTGTCCGCTTTGGTGCACAGGCTAAGAGAAGAGACCCGCCCTTCAATCACGTCCTCATTTCCCCCAGCCATACAAGGAGTACATCCCCAGATTTATTTCTCATGTAGACCAGAACAGGTTCTAGAAACAGGATTGTGGATCTTTCATGGCACACTCACACTCTAAAAATTCCATAGATTTTTAGCAGAGTCCCAAAAACAGAAACCAGGATAGGTAGATTTTCCCTTTCTGCAGCTATCCCCTCAAAAACTGGGTCAAACAGAGTCCATTTGACAAAGATATGACCAATTAGGCTCTAAATCCTTTAAATTAGATCAAAAGATTTTATTTATTTATTTTTAACACCCAAACGTTCTCGTCATTACAACCTGTTCGCAGGTTATCTACGGGTTCCCGAGGCCGTTCCCCGACTATGCTGACTCCGGGTCTTTGCTCTCACGGGGCTTCATGTTTGCCATCGCCCAGGGAGAGAAGCAAGGCGGACGCAGACGAGGGCAGCGATGGCCAAGCCTGCGCGAGCAAGCAGGAACAAGGAGGTGGTGTGGGGTGTTGGCCGATTCGGCCGATCAAAGACCTGATCAAAGGGTTGCGCATGAGCAGCTTGCATGCTCGTCAATCTCCAAAGCCATGCAGCAGAGATGCCTGCTCCTGGTTCTGCTCCGTCAGCTCCTGGTTCTGCTCAGCCCTTCCCAGCCCTTGCTCTCAAAGGTTGTCCACTCAATCTCTCTCAAGCTGACCCCAAGTCTACCTGCATCACTCCCATGATTTACAGGCGACTTCCCTCCCCTTCCTTTCTTGTCACGGCAAATGACGGCATCAATATGGAATCCTTATGGATAACTTCAAATGACATTGACATCTTCATGGCGAAAAATCCAATTGACAATAGCCCAATCCCTACTTTCCGCACTAAGATTGACAATTTCGAGCACGGCTCGCACATCTGTCTCTTCACCCTCATGCTGGGATCACATGGGGGGCTTTCATTGAAGACTGTCCAGGCCTTGGCTCCAATTTGTCCCCGTCAACAAAGATTCTTGCCATTATGGACGAGAAGGATCTGCTGCTACCAGGGCACTCTTCCAAGGGTGAGTGGATTCACTTCGCTTCCCTGCAGCTGGACACAGTCCATTTATTCGTCGGCCTTCTGCTCATCTCACTGCGATGAACTTATCCATACGGGTGTCTCCACAATCAAGCGCAGCCTGCGACTCGGGACTGGTATTCATGTGACTCGGCTGCCTCCCCCTCGAATCACGGAAGTGTTTCTTCTATCTTCTCTCTTTCTTTTTCACTGTTTCTTTCTCTTTCTCTTGCTCTTTCCCCCCCGAACCTACCTGCCCCCTTCGAGCTGCCAGCGGCGGACAACTCCACAGTCATAAGAATGTGCGACATCTCCCACAAGGTTTTGCCATTCTTCATGTTATCTGCAGCAAAATCGCCCCAATGGAGAAAACCAAACACTCAGGCATGGAACTCATCACATGCAAGAATCCCAGCATATACACACAGTGGTGTAATAAGCCCCCGACACAGGTGCTAGGCAGGCTGGTGAGATTCAAGCCACACACGAATAGCCTGAACGGCTTGAATAGCTGATTTGCGAGCATGATCAACGTGCTCTACTATGCGCAGGTCACCGAACAGCTTCAGGGGGAAGGCGGCAACATCACCAACGGCATAGACATCTGGAGCACTTGTTCTGAAGAACCCATCAACCTTGAAACCTCCCTTCTTAACAGCCAACCGCTCCTTCAACAGGGCTATGAGTGGTCTCGCGCCTACGCCCACTACCACAATGTCTGTAGACAATGACCATCTATATTATAATAGTGCTTAAAAAAAACAAAAACATCATATCTAGCTTAGCACTAGAAAACTAGATAGAGAGCTCATCTCTCTCGAGTGATAAGAAAACTAGATAACACACTGCTCACACCAGAAACAACATGAATCCATCGCTATCACTCTTTAAAACAGAAGTCGAGCCAGGGGCACCCCAAGCTATGGGGACTCCACCCCACAACAACCTACACTCCCATCATAAGCACACTCAAATCTAAACGCATGAAGGAGCTCGGTCGCGCAGGCTCAACTCGAGAGAGATGAGCCGCGCGACTGCCGCTCTCGTGAAGATAAGACGGGTCAGGTGTCAAACTAAACTTGACACCTGATTTAACACTTGACCTAAATCCAAGTGTTAAATACAAATAACTAGCTTTATTCTAGCTAGTTTCACACTGTGCTTATTTAACTTGACAGCCACAACAAGTACGTGTTGGTGATGGTGGAGCACTTCTCCAAGTTGATCGAGTTGGTTCCATTGCCTGATAAGGCTAGTGAGGGGTTGCGTATGCATTCTTGGATTGTGTACTTAGCCGATTCGGTGCTCCATCTGAGGTACTCACGGACCAAGGGAGAGAGTTCTTGGGGGAGTTTCAGGCTTTGTGTGACAAGGCCTTGGTAGACCACCGCACCACTTCTCGGGATCATCCTGAGGCCGATGGCTTGGCAGAGAGGGTTGTTCAGACAGTAAAGAGGGGTTTGCGCAAGTATGGCTTGCAGAAGGGACACCTAGGAGATTGGGACCTTCAGTTACCCTGGTTAGCCATGGGCTACAGGTTCAGCAAGCAAGCATCACTTGCCTCCTTCTCACCATACTTTCTTCTCTTTGGCCAAGAGCCGGATTTGCCTACATCCATTCGTAGAGAAGCTGCTTCAGTTCTTGACCTTGACGATCCGGACGTGTAGGCACGTGCACGTGATCAGCGTGCAGAGTTGTTCAAGAAAGTCATGCCCATGGTTTTTGAGAACCTTGCCATTGCACAACATCGTGATACGTTGAGGTATGCTACCATACGTGGTGCGGGCTATCGTCTTGGGGTTCGAAGATTCAACCCTAGTGACTATGTCTATCTGCAACAGACTGCTCCTACGACCTTGGATGTGACTGCAGGACGTGTTATTTTGAGGGTTCGAGAGGTATTGCCCTCAGGCGTCTTGATCTTGGAGGGTCGGGATGGCATAACTTGGAAGGACCATGTGCGTAATTGTGCGCCATGTCACCTTCCGAATGTCGATGGTAGGATTGACCCAAACCTGGCAGTGGTACTTGCAAGTTTGAGGTGCAAGTTGTGTGGGTCTGCTAAAGGGGCAGCCACAATGCTGGTGTCTGATCAATGCTCAAGAGCTTGGCATATGGGATGCTTGACACCACCTCTTGAGAGGGTTCATAATGGAGATTGGTTATGTCCACAATGCTTGGGATAGTGGCAGTGGACATGACTAGAGGCAGCTAACAAGACATGGGAGGCCAAGCTCATAGGAGTCAATATATGAGATCATAGGCTCAAGTTCACAGGTTGCAAGACGGTGACTAACGATGGGACAACTCTTGCACCCGGCCTCTTGATCTATCGAGTTTGAGTGTAGTAGGGACAGTGGTGGAGGACTTCACATCACATCACATGTCACTATTACATCTTATGGCTACCTGGACTTAGAGGGACCTAAGCACCAGCTAGGGGGGCGATTGTGTGGACTAGTGACTGCTATAGTGGGCAGCATAGTGGCAGCCTAGTGACTGACTAGTTGTAGCCTAGTGGTTGGACTAGTGGCTAGACTAGTGGTGGACTAGTGATATACTAGTGTGTGCACTTGTGTTGTGTGGTTTTGGACAGCGATGTAGTTGTGTAGCGATATGTATGCGCACGACAGCTGTCAAGTTATTTTACCACTAGTGTGAAACTAGCTAGGAAATAGCTAGCTTTTACATATTGACATTTGGGAATGGCCCAAGTGTCAATCCAGGGGTCAAGGCAAATTTAGGCCCTGGAGTGGTTATCTTCACGGCAAGCGCGGGAGGCTCATCTTTCTTGAGTTGAGCCTCACCGTGCCTAGCTATGGCGCCGTAGTATGGATTCTCCATAGCATGGGGTGTACTTGGCTTGACTTAATATGAGTGATGCTTTCATGTGCAAAGTTTGTGAGCTCAAGAGTGCTTGTATTCTTCTTCTTTATGTGTGGACTAGTGACTGCTATAGTGGGCAGCATAGTGGCAGCCTAGTGACTGACTAGTTGTAGCCTAGTGGTTGGACTAGTGGTGGACTAGTGATATACTAGTGTGTGGCGTGCACTTGTGTTGTGTGGTTTTGGACAGCAATGTAGTTGTGTAGTGATATGTATGCGCACGACGTGGTCTTTGCTTCCCCTTGCCGATCCCCTCTCCGGTCTGCTCCCCCTTGCCCTTCATGTGTTTCTTCTCCTTCCCCTTATCCTTTGTTTCTTTCTGATCCACCTGCTCCATGCCCTGCAGGTTCAATTGGCATCCCGAAGTTTTTGCAGCAACCCTATGTCGTATTCGACCTACTACTGGGCCAGATGATGGTGTTAGAGGACTGTCTGGGACTTACACACTTATACGGGATCTGTGGGGTACCCTTAATTTTTGCACAGACTGAGACCAACAGGAGCCTTAGGGGCGATAGCAGCACACTTTAGAGGGGGGTTACACAGCCCGTTACAGTCGTCACAGCCAACACAGCCCGTCACAGTCGTCACAGCCGACACAGCCCATCACAGCCAACACAGCCCGTCACAGCCGACACAGCCACACAGCCAGTCACAGCCCGACACAGCCAAACACAGTCGCACAGCCAGTCACAGCCCGTCACAGTTTCACACAGCCAGTCACAGCTTGACACAGCTGTCACGACCATAGGGAATGGATAGCAGGACAGGGAACGGCTGTGGGGAACAACACCTGCGAATGGAACATGTTAGTTCACGGACGACGGTTAGTGAGGGAAACGGTTAGAACAACGGGTAGGAAGATAAAGCGGGAAGCAAGGACTGAAAAGGGGATCATTTCTGTGGCACTTCTTGGGGGGGAGACTTCGGACATGACTGAGGGGAAATGAGGCAGAGAGCGTATCTCTGGGCAGAAAGAGGGAGAGCACGGAGTAGGAGGAGGATGATCTGAGATGCTTAATGAAAGCAAGCTATAGAATTGTAATGTAGAGTAGATTAGAGACACCATGACCTTAGCTTGATACTTGATAGATATTAATCTGATACACACTTCATACTCACACTGTGTAGAGAGATCTGAGTGAGCTGTGGAATGAATGGATGAGTTGATGGAATCCGATAGATTAATGAAGCAAACTGATACTTAATTATCAATAGTAAGGTAGCTAGCTAACATGAATGCGGAAAGGAAAACAAATAGGAAACACCCCCATGATACACTAGCTGTAGGTCATGACTGATTGTTCTGAGCGGGCTGAGTACTTAGAGATTTCCAACTCTTCTATCTTGGAGTTTCCGCCTCGGATAGCGAAGGGATGGGTGAGTAAAAGCCGCGCGACAGATGGTTTGCCGAGGGTTGGAGCAAAAACCATAGGCGTAGGCACCGTCAGACCCGTGGTGAATGTGGAGCCAGGGGTGACCCCCAATTCAATATTCCAAGGATCTGTGGAAGCGATGGGAGCAGTACCAAGGGGCTGGAGTAAGCGCTCTGATGTGGGGGAGACCAGACTATCTGCGAGTGCGGATAACAATGGGATGGCCTGTGGATGATACGGGGGTGCACCTATGAAAACTAACATGGGCGGAACAAACCCCTCCGTTGCCAATTCGGTGTTCCCTGCCAATTCAGGGGTCACCAATGTTGAAATAACCTCAACCTGTGTCGTCGGTAGAGGACTGGAAACAGCTGCAAATCTGTTGGACTTGGTAGTTGGATCCACCATTCTTGGCACATCCTCCCTCTCCATGTGGGAAGTACACACAGACTCGGGATGAGTTGAAAGAGGTGATTGGACAAGGGCAGAGAGTGAAGGACCACAGAGAGACACAACAGCCCGCGACAGAACATATACATGGAGGGGAGCAGGCATGACATCGGGAACAACATTGGGGGATGACACCTCGGGTGATGGAGCACTTAGGGGGGACTAGAGGGGTGGGGATCAGTCTATAGATGCTTTGGATTCAAGGGTGAAGTCAGCCACAGCTGCGCCATGGTAAGCGGTAGCTGCAAGGTTGCATGAGTTGTCAGCTGGGCTAGCCATTGAGCGCAACATGGTGACTCCTGGAGTAGTCATGGTGGACAATCAGGATGGAATTGGGTGGCCCAACCAGGAGGAGGTATAGGCCACTACGGGTCTTGTTGGATTCGGGAGCACAACCATTGATGTTGGAGAGAGCAACAATTGTAGGCTTGGGCCTTACAGAGGAAGATTTGGAGCCTTGCCCTTTCCTAATTCAGACGTCTTTAGGTGGTTCAGAGAAGGCGCAAGGGATTACACGCCATGAGCTCTTCATTCGACTACAGCCAGATCATCCTATGGATGGCTCAGTCAAGAGAGCCAAAGCCATTGTTACGTTCCTTTATGTCATACGATGTGCTTATTGGTGGGGTTGTGTTGTACCCCATGGGATTTACTCTGGATTTTTGGGAGCAAACGACATCCTATAGGCCGGAGTGGCAGTCAGGGGATGGCCGACTTGCACTACTCCCAGGGCGGTTTATTGGGAATGTAGCGGTGGATCATAGGAACATAATGCCCACATTGGCTGCATTCCCAGGTGTGGTGGCTTGGAGTGCTGAGCTCTTGGAAAGCAATAGCCATGCAGATGATAGGCCACCACCTGATGAGGACAAACAATTGGCATACAAGGTTGAGTTGTTTCCTCATATTCTTGTTCATAGCTCACTGTGGGGTACAGTTGGGGATTTGCAGCAATTGGCAAGCTAGTGTGTGCAACAAGCATGGTAGGAGGCCTTTCCATTGGTGGGTGAGGGGAGTTTGGTGACATCACCTGGACCTCCTCAGTTAGCTCCATTGGACACAGTGCCTATTATCTGGCAACAACCTGACTCGTGCATTTGTTTGCTAGACCTGTTTGGAGGCATGAGCACTGGGCTTGCACGAGCGTTGCAAGCAAGAATCAAAGTACGCAAGTACTTGTATGTGGAGAAGGATGAGATTGCTCGGTGTGATTCCATGCGCCATGTTGCCTTGCTCACATATCAATGTCTTGAGTTGTTGCCCCTCTTAGCAATTCAAGGGTACCAAAAGGCCTTGCCAGCAGACATTACCATGCTGGGGGCGGAGGATTTGGATCAGCATGGTCCCATTGACTTGGTGATAGGAGGGTGGCCTTGCAAGGAACATTCTCCTGCAGGTCAAGGTAATGGTTTACATGATGCACGATCGCATCTGTTTTGGGAGATGTTGCGAGTGTTGTGTGACTTGCAGGTGAGGCAAGTGCAACCTCCAGCTTACATCCTAGAGAATGTTCCTCTCATGGGGGATTCTCGGGCTAGGGTTATGGCCAGTGTACATCAGATCCGATCATGGATTGGACCAGCTGTATTGTTGGATGCAGCTACAATGGGTTCATGGGCACATAGGCCTAGGTTGTGGTGGACCAATCTTGCACCACTAGGAGCAAGTGGAGGCTACACCACAATCAGGGTGGGCGGACAAGCCCCAAGAGGTTGCTATGTAGCAATCAAAGGATGCGTCTCCTACCTGTAAGCCTGGTGTACCCAAGGTTGCAGTCACTAAGGACAATTGGGAACCAGATGTTGGACCTACAATTACCGGAGGAGAGAGACGGAGGATCCGGCGAATTTTAAGGGCTTATAGAAATTGCTTTGCCTTTGGTTTGAAGGATTTGGGGAGTTTGAAGGGCCAGGAGATTCGTATTGATTTGGCAAGTGATACGCCAAATTTTTAAAGGCCCTACAGATATAGTGACATGGAGAGGTCTTTGATCCAGTCATGGACTATGGAGTTGTTCGAAGCTAGATTGGTGGAGTTGTCAGGCGGGGAGTATGCCTTGGCAACGGTGATGCCAGCTAAGAAAGATATCTATGACAATTGGACAGAAAGAAGGATATGTGGGGACTATCATCCTGTGAACCGCTAGACTAAGTCCAATAGATATGTCATGCCAACTCCAGAGGAAATCTTTGATGCAATTGGGCATGCGAAGGTGTTTAGCACATTGGATTTACGATCGGGTTATCACCAGTTGCCAATCAAAGAGACTGACTATCAGGGACAAGAAAATGACTGAACACAAGTAATAGATCAGACTAGAGGTACAAGACTAGATAAGAAGTCAAGGTCGGCGTGGCCGAATGCATGATGAGTAAATAGGAATCAAGACGATCTTTATAACAATGAACAAGAGTACAAGATATTGGAACGCGAGTTGAATACTGGAATGCTGGAAACTGTACAGGATTACCAGATACTGGAAACAAGAGTAGCTTGAATTGTGTTGCCGAGATTGAAGAGTGTCCAGTCTCGCCTCCTATATATACTGGCTCCCTAAGAGGCTTCCCCAAATGAGGTTTCTTGATGGAGAAGTTTCCTCCAAATGAAGCTTCCTCAGCAGTTCCCAAGTTACTCTCGGTAATTGATAACTAATGATAACTTATGGTAAAATATGGTAGATCATGGTAGATTATAGTTGATCACGATAACTTTTGATAACATGGTAACTTGGTAACTTCTGGTATTTACTCCTGGTAAGTTCATCTGGGCTATGTCCGTGATATCACCCCCTCCTCTAGCGCCAAGTTCCTTGAGGAGCGGTAAAATTTTGGATTTGCTTAGAGCTGGACTAAATCCAAAATCCGGCGAATGGTATTTGCCAAATATTTGGCTCTTCATTCTTGATTCAAATGATTTATAGGTCTCTACAACCATCGATAGTATCCAACACCTTGAACTTGCGACCACACAGTGATTTGAGCATTCTGATTTTCGAAACTATCTTCAAACATGATTTCGTTGCCCTCTGGGTCCGAAGCCTCAACCTCCAATAAAATTATCAAACTTCGAGTAGACTCCACTTGCCGTCGTAGGGGGTCCAGACGAGAAAGTACCCGTCGCATTGGTGGCACATCGTCTCGAGAGCATCAGCGTGATGTTGAAGGTCGTGAGAGTCGAAATGGCTGATCTGGTAGTTGGGTAAGCAGCAGCTCCAATGTGTCTGGTTCTTTTGACTCCATGCTGCCAATACAAGATGCAAGAGTGCTGGAAGTGTAGCTATATATATTGATGTGTGATGCTCCTTCATCCTTAGTGTGTATCAAATACACAGAATATGGAGTCTTCACCTTGAAGCTAATTTGGCTGACATCATTGTTGTGATATCTTATTGACGTATAGCTCGGGGCTTAACTAGATATCGTTGATGAAACTCTTGGACTTTGTCAGATGCATTGGCGAGGTTGGATGAAGATTCCCACGTTTGTTCGCTGATGTCGTAGCCTTTCCAATGTACGAAATACTCAAGACGTTTATACTTGATGCGAGAGTCTAGGACTTTGTCGACTTCATACTCGATCTTCTGATTGCACTATAACAGATGTCGGCTTTTACGTCTGCTATTTTCCAATCGTTTTATGACAGCATGACTGCCGAGTCAGATAAACCCAGTCAATTGTGACAAATGAATTGTAAGCGCCATAGAGTCGTATCTGCTAGTCGTGGAGCTCACTGTTGATGTGGCAATGGGGACGCCTAATCACTCCATAGGGAATGGAGTGATTGCCTCGGAAAAACAATAGAATGTCACGGACAAATAAGGCACATTCATGGAAAAGAAATGAAATTCAGGATGCACCAAGGACTTCAGAGAGAAAGTGGTGATTAAATAGGAACATGATAGTGAAATGGACAAAGAAGCTGCATATCATGAAATGCCATGGAGTTTAGGATGCCACAATGGACTCCAAAGGCCATGCATTTCACAATTTTGGAACAAAATTGGGTAGGATCAACAAACAAAAACAAACAGGGAGTAGGTCATGGACTTGCCCTTGATTAGGTCACCATAGGCGTAAGCGTTGTCCGTCGGTTCATATTCCCAATCTCCACTTCCCTTCGTTGCATCATCACTAAGTGTTGACGGTCATTTCATGCCCACACTAGTCCACCAGTTTGTGTGGAGCTCTTGCCCACAATCTTTCTCCAAACATGCACATGAAGCACAGAGAAATGCGCTAGTGCACACCATGAATGGTATGCATGAGCGCAAGACGGTCCAAACAATCCCAGACTGGCTTAAATCCCTTACCACAAAAAGCACATTGAGAAATAGATAGAAATTCAGTACTTCTATGTTCTGCACTTTCAGCATGGAGGTTGGAGTGAGAAGAAGGTGTGAGTGAAGGCCTGAGTAGGCCATGATCCATAGCTTGTAGCTTTTTTGCGATAGCTGTCTTTTGCCTCTCACATGCTTTGTATCGATCGAAAGCTGTAGACCACCCATCTTCATCGGCCTTAGCCTTCTCCAAGCACGATTTGTGCGTCGATTCCCTCCCCTCCATGGATTCCTTAAGGTGGTCAACAATGCCCAACCGGGAGTCTAGCTTACGCTGCAAAACTTCCAAACCCTCACGACATGACACCACATCTGCTGCTTCCGCACTATCAGTAGACAAAAACGCGCTCATCTTTCCGTTTTCTTGCTCAAGTTCTTTGCGCAATGTTTCAAATTTATCAGCAGGCTTGCAGACAGCTCTTGCTGTTGTCACTAGCAGTAGCAGTCACTGATGTATAAGACCATAGTAAATGACTGCAAATCCATGTGAGCTTTACGTGGAACGGAAGGGATATGCCACGTGTCACGTCAAAGGGAAGGCGACAAGGTCTTCACGATTGGCATATATGACTTCGGCGGATTAACCCCAGGACAACAGGTAGTGAATACCAGGCCCAGGAGACAGGAAACACAGACCTGAATAGCAAGGTGACCAGTTATAATGTGAAGCCGGAAGGGCGAGAAACAGTCATGGACTTTGATGATTCTATGCCAATAATCCAATTGAGAATTGGAAGCACAGAACTAACTGATGTACTGATAGATGGAGGTTCTGGAGTAGATAGCATGACAGACCAATTAATAAAGAAGCTTGGTGTAAGTAACATGAAACCAGCCCTATTTACAGTAACAATGGCAGATCAAAGAAGTGTACAGCCATTGGGATTAATAAGAGGAGTTAAGATACAGATACAGAAGATGATCTTTATGATCACAGTAACTGTGTTGAAGATGGATGAAGTCATGGAGGCTTACTCCTTATTATTGGGACGTCCGTGGCTGAAACAGGCCAGGGTATTCCATGACTGGAATTCTCAGTTACTAACCGTGCATAATGGGATACACGAGATACAAATTACCACAAAGAAATCTAGTAGATTACCTGCTACGAAAAGACCTCGAGGAGTCAGAGAGTATGACTGGAGAGGAGGACTGGATGAGGAGCAGGAAGCTACCCTATTTGCTGCACACCCAGAGTGGGAGCAGGTTGCAGAGATGCGGCTGGAAGGCCTAAGTTGTTTAAGAGGTATCTGCTGTGGTGTAGTGACAACAACACCAACTGAAGAGGAAACCAGCAGTTACCCATCACATTTCTATGAAGAAAGAAAAGGAGAAATAGAAATCCTAGAGGAACCAGCCACTGTGAGCTTACAGGATGAAGTGGTGACTGGTTCGACAATCACAGCTGATGAGCAGGTGAGGGAAGTGAATGTGGGAACTAAAGAGGAACCGAGGATGGTGAAAGTAGGAGCTGATTTGGAGCCAGAATTCTTTGAAGAAGCTAAGAGCTTGTTCATCAAATACAGAGATGTATTTGCTTGGAGCTATGAGGATCTAAAAGGGATACCACCTGAAGTCTGTCAGCATAAGATTGAACTGGAACCAGGGTCAGTACCAATCAAGCAGGCGAGGTACAGAATGAATCCCAACTACGCACAGAAGGTTGGAGAAGAGATCAAGAAGTTGGCTGAGGCTAAGTTTATATACCCAATAGAGTATACAACTTGGTTGTCACCCATTGTTATAGTTCCCAAGAAAAATGGTAAACTAAGAGTATGTGTGAACTACAAGAAGCTGAATGCTTGTACGAAGAAAGATCCTTTCCCTTTGCCATTCACAGAAGCAGTATTGGACACTGTGGCAGGCCATGAGATGTACTCATTCATGGATGGTTTTAGTGGTTATAATCAAGTGCAAGTGGCAGAAGAAGATCAAGGAAAGACAGCTTTCATCACAGACTGGGGTGCTTATGCATACAAAGTCATGCCCTTTGGACTTTGTAATGCACCAGCAACCTTTCAGAGAGTAATAAATGAATCTTTTCATGAGTATCTGGATGATTTCATGCAGGTGTTCTTGGATGATTTCAGTGTGTATAGCTCTAAGAATGAGCACTTGCATAAATTGGAGTTATGTCTTGCCTGATGCAGGATGAGAGGTCTGGGCCTGAATCCAGAGAAGTGTACTTTCTGTGTGAACTCAGGGGTGCTTCTGGGACACATTGTGTATAAGAAGGGACTTCTTGTGGATCCCAGGGAGACAGAGTCCATTAAAGCCTCTCCACCACCAGTGAATGTTAAGAGTTGAAGGAGATATCTTGGGCAAACCAGTTATTACAGAAGATTTGTCAAAAGGTATGCACAAATAGCAGCACCATTGAGCAAGCTTCTGAAGAAAGATGCAGTGTTTGCCTGGACAGCTGAATGTCAGCAGGCGTTTGAGGAACTTACACTGTCAGTAACAACTACACCTGTGCTGATTAACCCTCACTGGCATGTAGTATTTCATGTTCACTGCGATGCATCAGGAGAAGCGTTGGGAGCGGTGTTAGCCCAGAATGTTACAGGAAATATAGATTCACCTGTGTACTATGCTAGCAGGTTGATGAACAATGCTGAAAGGAACTATAGCACAACTGAAAGAGAAGCACTGGCAATGATTTATGCAGTCAAGAAATTCAGGCATTACCTATTGGGAAGAAAGTTTATGTTTTATGTGGATCACCAGGCTCTGATATATCTGGTGAACAAACCTTTGATAAGTGGAAGGATAGCGAGGTGGTTAATAATCTTGCATGAGTTTGAGTTCGAAGTTATTTACGAGCCTGGCCGTTTGCATCTTGTGGCAGATCATTTGTCACGACTAACAACAGGAGAGACCGCCACAGGAGTGGACGATCAGTTACCTGATGCGAGTTTATTTGTAATGGAGGTACAAGGAAGTGCAGATGAATGGTTAGATTGGCAGTGGCCAATCAGATACTACCTTACTCATGGTCAATGCCCACCTAGTTATGGTAAGGAGCAGAGGAAGAGAATCGCTATCAAAGCTTTACCTTATACTATGGTAAGAAGCAGAATGTATAAGCTAGGACCTGATGGAGTACTAAAACGATGCTTGTACCACCATGAAGTAAATAAAGTTTTGGAGGAAGTTCATAAAGGAGTGGCTAGAGGTCATTTTGGAGAAGAGACTACCAGTAGAAAGATACTACTCGCAGGTTACTGGTGGCCTACTTTATTCAAAGATGTACACAAGTATTGTCAAAGTTGTGATGAATGTTAGAGGCTAGGACCTTTGCAGAGATCTGGAAGGATGGCCTTGCATCCTACAATGCCTACGGAACCATTTCAGAAATGGGGACTAGACTTTGTTGGACCAATTAACCCACCAGCCAAGAATACACGAAACAGGTACATAATTACAGCAACTGATTATACTACGAAGTGGGTGGAAGCTAAAGCTTTGAGGGACAACACAGCCAAGTCCACAGCAAGGTTCCTGTATGAGAACATACTTACACGGTTTGGCTGTCCCCTGGAATTTATCAGTGATCAGGGAAGTCACTTCATCAATGAGACCATAGAACTCTTGACTAATGAGTTCATGATTGTGCATAGGAAAAGTACAACCTATTACCCACAAGGTAATGGACAGGCAGAAGCTACCAACAAAATACTATGTACTATCTTGGCTAAGATAGTCAATGCAAACAGAACGGATTGGGATACAAAGTTGTTGACAGCTTTGTGGTCATACAGGACTTCATATAAAGTCACCACTAAGTATACACCATTCCAATTAGTTTATGGTATGGAAGCCTTACTTCCAGTGGAATTCATGTTACCTACCATGAGAACGGAATGGGGAAAGAGAATGGAATTGCAAGATTCCATTAAGGTCAGGAAACATGAATTATACCATGTGGAAGAAGTACGTGCTGATGCAGCTGATAATATGACCAGAATTCAGATAAAGAGGAATGAACAATTTGATGAAGGCAAGTTAAAAACTTTTAAGACGGGAGATTTGGTTCTATGGTTGCAGAAGAAATAAAGCTTCTAAGCTTAATCACCATGGAAAGGACCTTATGTCATACAAAAGATGTATGATAACAACACAGCCATGTTACAAACCATTAACAAAGAGATGCTGGGAAGAGTCAATGCTAATAAGTTGAAGGGATACAGTGGTATCCATGACAAACCATTGCAGCATGATTTGCATGTTGAAACGCAAGAGCAGTCACGGGCTGCGCCAGTGTTACCAACGGAGTATGGAGCACTTGTCGCTAGGCCGAGCATATATGACCAGGGCGGGCAGAACAAGCGTGACACAGCCTATCACAACCCATCACGACGTGACACAGCCTATCACAGCCCATCACGACGTGACACAGCCTATCATAGCCCATCAAGGCGAAACACAGCCTATCACAGCCCAGCACGGCGCAACACAGCCTATCACAACCTATCACAGCGTGTCACAGCCTATCACAGCTTACCACAGTGCATCACAGCCTATCACAGTGTACCACAGTATGACACAGCCTGTCACAGCTCAACACAGCCTACTAGGGTTACACGATCCATAGAATCAGTGACAGGTGGACGCACAATAACTTCAGGAAAATGGCCGACGGAAGAAAGGACGGAAACCAGTTTAAAAATAGACACGTGGAAGTCAGGGCGCGACACACAACTGAGAAGGAAGTGCAAGAACAGGTGTCATCAAGAAAGAGGACAAGAATGGCCGTCAAAGTACCTACTAAGCGCGTCAATTCGGATGAATGGCGGGCCCATTAATGAATACAGAAAAGGGGTAAAAGAACAAACGGCAAATACAGAAAAGCGAAATTCTCGTCACATGTGTAATCCTAGTGGACAATCCAGCAGGGAAAGTCCACTAAAGAAAATTAAATCTAAAATCCAGTCACAGCGATTACAGCCAATCGAAAGCCAGAAAAGAGATCAAGAAATTGGAGGGAAATTAAGCGCAAGAAACGGCGTCGTTCTAAGTAACGGGCGTCTCGATGGGACAGACCATCAATGCTATAGTTTTGAAGCTATGGAGGAACTAACAGACTATACGTTCGCAATATTACTTACGCAGTGGCATAGACACGAAAGAACAGAACGGATCTTTTCTCTTGAGCGATGCTTGCAAGCCCCGCAGGCTTACAAGAAATTACCCATAGCTTTTTGTGGCAACCATACGTTTATGCTTTGTGCACTACAGACATTTCTTCAATTGTTACAGCCAAAACATTTCTGTGGGTCTAGAATAAAGAGAGTGAGAGGAATGGAGGAAATCAGGGTGAAGAGCACCACCATTCTGCAGAAACAAACGATTGCTACCCCGAGGGCGATACAGATACTGAAGGAGCTGAGATTGCAAGGATTGCAAAGCAAAGATTGGACATTGCACCATAGACAGTACATGTTACAATTCTTACAGAACTTTGAGCCAAGGATAGGAGCAACAACGGTGAAGGGAGTTGAATTAGTAATTACTCCCCTATACCTACAGCAATTGTTTCAATTGCCAGCAGGTCAAGTGCATGTGGAGGGGCACAGGGCAAGATTGCAAATAGGGGACTTATTCCATGAAGGGAGTTTCTTTAAAACTCAGGGTTATGCTTGTACCAAGGCCGTGTACCCAGGGCTAAGGGAGGTAGGCCAGGTATTGAACGTTCTGTTTGCCATGAAACAGAACCAACAGTATTTGAGCAGATCCTTCACAGAGGAAATACTCAAAGCCCTGAGAGGATAAGAGGTAGAATGGGCGGACATAATGTACAACGCACTGGTAGAGGAAATGAAAAGATTATAGGGTACTGCTGCAAAGTCTCCTATCATAGTGTCTGGCCCAATCATTGCTCAAATAATTCTTGATTCTGGCATCCTTGATGCTCGAGAAAGAAAGGAGATGGGAGTGTTTGAGCCAGAAACCACTGCAATGGAAGAGCAAGGCTCTTCACACAGTGAGGGT
Organism: Takakia lepidozioides; assembly: GCA_030704615.1. NCBI lineage: Eukaryota > Viridiplantae > Streptophyta > Takakiopsida > Takakiales > Takakiaceae > Takakia > Takakia lepidozioides. Next base: position 60,409,618 of record CM060734.1, read on the forward strand.
GGACTGGCAGAGCAACCCGAGAATAAGAGACAGAGGTGGGGAAAGACTGTAGTGGCGGATCCACTGGCTTCACGGAATCCGCATGATAATGTTTCCCAAGTTTTTGTGCAGGAAGGGGCACAGCAGCACAGAGAACTGCTATTACTAGAAGCAGGACCTTCAGAGAGGGAAGAGGAAGTTACTTCAGTATCACAGCCATCACAGCCAGATGATCGGCTTGACACAAGGTTACCACAAGTTGTCCATGCAGCTCAACCAGAAATAATTGATTTGGAAAAAGAAGGGTTAGATATTCCAACTACAGAACAGATAGTGGCAGAAATTGAGAAGGGGGACCTTCTCTATGAATATTCTGGTCTGGTCAAGGAGATAGAGATTCCAGAGGTGCAACAGTTGCCCACGGGAAATCCTGAGATGCATACAATACACACACCTGTGTCGGAGGTACCACAGGTAGAATGTCAAGACACTGCAGCACCGGTGATGGATGAAGTGGTTCAGGAAGAAAATCTGGTGGGACAATGGCCTGAGTGGTTCGTGAGACATAACACTGTTGAGGATCAGGGAGAACAGCAGCAAGCTCACCATGATGACCCTCAACAGGCAATGCTTATGAGTTCCATAGGCAGGACACTTAATTTGTTGGGGACTTATGTCAAATCCCATGTTCCAACTACCCAATTGACAGCCTTGAGAGAGGAACTCAGGAAGGAGTTTGAGGCTCGACTAGCCACTGAGTGTGCAAACAAGGTCGATGAAGAGGTCACTCTCAAGATGCAGCAAGACTTGGAGAATACAGAAGCGGCTTTGCAATTGGCCAAGGAACAATTGATTGAGGCAGGTCTCGCGCAAGACCAATTGCACGAAGCACATAAGCAACAGCTATACCAAATGCAGGTGAAGCATGAAAGCAAGTTGCAAGAAGTGAATGCATTACATACGGAGTTGCAAACAGTGCATGACAGGATGGCCATACAATGTGCTACATTAACAACTATGCTTGACCAATCTACAAAAGAAATAAACAGTCAGGCGGAAAAATGTATGAAGGCAGAAGAAGAGAATGTTGAGCAAATGAAACTCATTGTCGATATGAAGAATACAATCTGTCGCAATGAGGATACTTTCAAGCAATACAGGCAGATTGAAGCTGATCAAGAGAGGCACATCCTGGAGTTGCAACAAACAATCATGGCCAATAGAAATGAAATCTCGGTCACTAACAAGGCTGGGAAGGAAGCCAATAATCTACTTGCTGCCTCTGCGAATTTGGTTGAACCTCATGCGAAGCGCATGGAGGCTTTACAACAGCAATTAGACGTGTACAAACTAAGAGAGGAGCACACTCTCAGAGGAACCACAAGCAACTTGGTGGATAACCACCTTATGCAGGTCTGGTTAGCACAAGGGACAGTGGAGGGCAAAGCACCACGAAAGCTCACCCAAAGCGAGATGAATGAGCTCAGACTGCAAGTGCAGAACATTGCCACAACTACTATAGACAATGTCTATAGTAGGATAGCGGAGTTACAGGAGGATGTAGACGGACTGCAGACTCAAGTGGAGGACCTCACTTCAAATATCGACAAAAGAGTCTATATACCTGAGGAACAGCTAATGGCTTCGTATTTACATGCCAGAACTTTGGCTTTTCAGTCTTCTTCACAAGAGGTGCAGGAGATGCCAATGATACAGGAGCCAGTGCCACCAACACCACAACAAGTCACTGTGCCAGTACCTAACCTTGTTGTTACTACAACCACACCACAGCCACCACAGTCTGAGGTATGGGGCAATGCTGCTTTTAACCCACCTAAACTCCAGCTGCAAGGGAGTACAGTAGGGCTATGATTATGCCCTTCAACCAAATTCCCATCATGTTGGATTTGGCTTGGAAAGAATTTAGTCCTCCGCAGTCATTGGCACATTACTACCAAATCATGCGCATTTGGCTACCAGTGGCAACTAGGACTAAAGTTCTTCCGAACAATCGACCAATTGAGGATCATCACTTTGCACAATACTGGCATGAGGCAGGTACAATGTTGAGGGAATTAATTGCCATCCAAGTTGTACATGGATTCATTTATACCAAGACCAAGGAGGTAGCAAGTATTGTCATGGGATGCGGGTTATACTACGCTGCTTGTTTTCTGGTACGTTATCACATTGAGCAACAAAAGATGCAATCGCGCTTTCTGAGTTATTCCAGTGGGGATCATTGGGTCTTACCTTTAGTGCCACCTCGTATGTACCTATATGAGGCAAAAGTTATGATGCAAAAGGATTCTCAAATTCGTTCATGGTTTCATGCGGCCTGGAACAATTTGTCAACACAGAAATTCGGCATTGATGATATTTTCTATAAGGGACATGTGACATGGAAATACTTGCACAATTCACAAGTCGTTGGTACCCCACTCACCTGGACAGACAAGGAGCTCATTGTCTTCACCAATTTTGCCGTTCAGCGTTTACAACAAGTTTTAAAATATAAACTTCCAGACATGGTAGGACAGCATTGTATGCCCCAGAGGATTGTTCAATCATCTCCGTCAACCAGTGACAGACCTCGGGCTCGTACACACAGTCCGCCACGAAACTCTCAACGTCAGAAAGGTGCTCACTCACAAAGGTTTGCTAATCGCAATCAGTAAACCGTGAGGACACGGCTTTTTGAGAGGGGAAGGGGTAATGTTAGAGGACTGTCTGGGACTTACACACTTATACGGGATCTGTGGGGTACCCTTAATTTTTGCACAGACTGAGACCAACAGGAGCCTTAGGGGTGACAGCAGCACACTTTAGAGGGGGGTTACACAGCCCGTCACAGCCAACACAGCCCGTCACAGTCGTCACAACCGACACAGCCCATCACAGCCAACACAGCCTGTCACAGCCGACACAGCCACACAGCCAGTCACAGCCCGACACAGCCAAACACAGTCGCACAGCCAGTCACAGCCCGTCACAGTTTCACACAGCCAGTCACAGCTTGACACAGCTGTCACGACCATAGGGAACGGATAGCAGGACAGGGAACGACTGTGGGGAACAACACCTGCGAATGGAACATGTTAGTTCACGGACGACGGTTAGTGAGGGAAACGGTTAGAACAACGGGTAGGAAGATAAAGCGGGAAGCAAGGACTGAAAAGGGGATCATTTCTTGGGCACTTCTTGGGGGGGAGACTTCGGACATGACTGAGGGGAAATGAGGCAAAGAGCGTATCTCTGGGCAGAAAGAGGGAGAACACGGAGTAGGAGGAGGATGATCTGAGATGCTTAATGGAAGCAAGCTATAGAATTGTAATGTAGAGTAGATTAGAGACACCATGACCTTAGCTTGATACTTGATAGATATTAATCTGATACACACTTCATACTCACACTGTGTAGAGAGATCTGAGTGAAGTTGTGGAATGAATGGATGAGTTGATGGAATCCGATAGATTAATGAAGCAAACTGATACTTAATTATCAATAGTAAGGTAGCTAGCTAACACGAATGCGGAAAGGAAAACAAATAGGAAACACCCCCATGATACACTAGCTGTAGGTCATGACTGATTGTTCTGAGCGGGCTGAGTACTTAGAGATTTCCAACTCTTCTATCTTGGAGTTTCCGCCTCGGATAGCGAAGGGATGGGTGAGTAAAAGCCGCGCGATATGTGTCTTCCATCTTAACTAACTAATGAACAAATTTTAGTCTCGCCAAACTGTCAAGGACGAGAACATGACTGAATACAAACAAGAGATCAGACTAGAGGTACAAGACTAGACAAGAAGTCAAGGGTCGGCGTGCCGAATGCATGATGAGTAAATATGAATCAAGACGATCTTTATAACAATGAACAAGAATACAAGATACTGGAACGCGACTTGAATACTGGAATGCTGGAAACTGGACTGGAATACCAATACTAGAAACTGGGCTAGAGTACTGGGAATTGGACTGGAGTACTGGGAACTGGAAACAAAAGTAGCTTGAGCTGGTGTTGGCGAGACTGAAGAGTGTCCAGTCTCACCTCCTATATGTACTGGCTACTAGGAGGTTCCCTAAGAGGCTTCCCCAAACGAGGTTTATTGATGGAGAAGTTTCCTTAAACAAATGAGGTATCTTGATGGAGAAGTTTCCTCCAGAGGAAGCTTCCTGAGCAGTTTCCCAGGTTACTCTCGATAATTTGGTAACTAATGATAATTTATGATAAATCATGGTAGATCACGGTAACTTTTGATAACATGATAACCTGATAATTTTTTATATTTACTCCTGGTAAGTATATGACATTGTGGGGGATTGACCAGTATGTGAAAGATTGTTTGTACCAATGGCGTTTCCTACCATTTGGGTTGAAGGATGCTTCTACAGAGTTTCAGAGGGTCATGGATAAGATTCTTGCAGGCTAGACTTCGCCTTATGCTACATTGATGACATCATCATATTTAGTGCCATGGTTGAGGAGCATGAGAGACATCTTCAGGTAGTGTTTGAGCGCTTGAGGACGCATTGATTGAAACTGCACCCCGGAAAATGCGAGTTCTTCCACGATCAGATTGAGTATTTGGGCCACATGATATACCTTGGAGGATTAGGTGTACAACAGACAAAGGTGGAGGCTATTGCACGCATTCCATTCCCCATAGATGTAAGCAAAGTTCGTGCTTTCATGGGGTTAGCAAACTACTATCGTCGGTTTATTAAGGGATTTAGCAACATTGCGAAGGCTCTTACCAAGTTGACCAAAGTGGATCAGGAGTGACAGTGGGAGGAGGAGCAGGAGGAAGCCTTTGAGGAACTCAATGCTCGATTGACTTCTGCGTCTATTCTGAGGCGGCCTATTCGGGGGCGGTCTTTCCAGCTACATACGGATTGAAGTATGCTAGGGATTGGAGCAGTGTTCACACAGGTGGATGATGAGGGAAGAGAGTTCGTAGTGGCATATGCTAACCACTCGAACAATGATGCCGAGGCCAAGTATAGATCCTATGAAGGGGAGTGTTTAGCTGCAGTATGGGCAGTGACACATTTTAGATGCTACATTTATGGCAATTTTCTTCACATTTGTCACGGATCACCAACCATTGAAGTGGTTGATGGAGTCAGACAAGCTTATAGGAAAGCTTGCACGGTGGGCACTTATGCTTCAAGAGTACGACCTCTAGGTGGTACATCGAGCCGCAATAGTCAATCGGGATGCGGATGGATTGAGTCGCAATCCATGCACAAGTGAGCTTGATGATACAAGAGCTCGTTGGCATGGTGAGACAGACGAGGAGATGGTGCCTGGATGGCACGCATCTGCCTTTTTGGGCATTCTAGCAATGTGAGCTCAAGCTGGTCCATCCCATATGATTGGTCACGTAGGTGGGGTGCATGACGATCTGGAGATCAGTGAAGAGTTTGGTGGTGCTAAAGATGTGCATGAAGATGCAGCAGTGTTGGCCTACATTTGTACCGAAGAGACAGTACCTAGTGTGACTGCTAAGGAGAGAGATCGGATCCTACAACGAGCCAAGAGGTTCAAGTGGGATGGGACTCACCTACTCCGAGTATGGGAGGATGGATGAATGAGGATTGTGCCTCATCCAACACAATAAGCGTGATTGGTATGTCATGCCCATCAGGAGTTGGAACATTTTGGGGTGCGGCGCACCCATAGTTTGCTGTAAGGACAGTACTGGTGGCAGGGCATGCACATGGATATGCAACAGTTAGTGACAAGGTGCATGGTGTGTGATAGAGTGCGGGCTTCTTTCAATGCACCTACATCCTTTACCTATTATGTGTTTGGGCTATCGTTGGAGTTTTGACTTCGCAGGCCCATTGCCATTAGCAATTCGTCATAACAAATATGTGCTGGTGATGGTGGAATATTTCTCCAAGTGGATTAGTGGCTGACAACAAGGCAAGTGAGGAGTCTGCGTATGCATTTTTAGATCGAGTGCTTAGCCAATTTGGTGCTCCAGCCGAGGTACTCACGGACCAAGGGAGAGAGTTCTTGGGGGAGTTTCAGGCTTTGTGTGAGCAAGTCTTGATAGACCACCGCACTACTTCTCGAGATCATCCCGAGGCTGATGGTTTGGCGGAGAGAGTTGTTCAGACAGTCAAGATGGGTTTGCGCAAGTACGGTTTGCAGAAGGGACACCTGGGAGATTGGGACCTTCAGCTGCCTTGGTTGGCTATGGGCTATAGGTTTAGCAAACAAACGACATTTGCCTCCTTCTCACCTTACTTTCTTCTCTTCGGCCGAGAGTTAGATTGACCTGCATTTATTCGCAGGGAGGTTGCAAGTAGTCATTGACCTTGATGATCTAGATGTATGGACACAAACATATGACCAGCGGACAAAGTTGTTCAAGAGAGTCATGCCTATGGCTTTTGAGAACCTTGCTATTGCCCAACACCGAGACACATTGAGATATGCCACCATACGTGGGCGGATATCGACCGAGTGTTTGGAGATTCAACCCTGGGGACTATGTGTATCTGCAACAGACATCACCTACAACCTTGGATGTCACAGCAGGGGCGATTCTATGGGTACGGGAGATGTTGCCTTCAGGAGTGTTGATTCTAGAGGGTCGAGATGGCATGGTATGGAAGGACCATGTGCGTAATTGTGCGCCATGTCACCTTCCACATGTGGATGGGAGGATAGACCCCAACCTTGCAGTCGTACCTGCAGGGTTGCGTTGCATGCTATGTGGGTATGCTGGTGGTGCCGCCACCATGCTGGTGTGTGATAAATGTTCAAGGAGGTGGCACATGGGATGCTTGACACCGCCACTTGAGGCGGTTCCTAGCGGAGAATGGTTGCGTTCACGATGCCTTAGATAGAGATAGTGGACATAACAATGGTGAGGTTGACAAGGATGCAAGGTCTAGCTAGTGGGGGTTCAACGCTATGGATCCCCCAACGAAAGCCATGGATTGCAGGAAGATGACTAACGATGAGGCGACTAATGATGGGGCTACTTTTGCACTCGGCTTCTTGATCTATCGACTTCGGATACTGGGGACTTGTGCGATTGAAGACCAAGCAGTGATCTTATTAGGGTGGATACTTGTCAGCTATCTGGTGTTAGAGGGACCTAATCACCAGCTGGGGGGCGATTGTGGCATAGCTTTCTAGGATTGTGTGCTTAGAATGTATGGTGGACAACGATGTATGTTGTGACACGATGCTTAGGTGCACGATAGCTGTCATGGTTTTAGTCATGGTTAACTAGAATTACATACTTCTAGGCCCTACTCCACTACAGATTGATCTTGATTTCTCTGACTTCTAGGAATCTGCTTTCGCTTAGAATGCTATCACCGAATTGATCAAGAAATATTAGGAAGAGGTTGAAATGAAGACGGCTGAAGAGAAACGTTTGTATCATAAACTGCTTGATTATGGTGCATGTTCTAGTTCTCAAGTTGGACATCACTTTCATCATTGCCAAAATGTCCATGATTCAGGTTCAACGCATTTGATCAGACTACAACGACCGGTTTTAGTGTTTGTACGTTTGCAATCATGAACAAATAGATATAACATTAATAAATAGACAACATTGGGCATTATTTTGAATTGCAAAGTACGATGATGATTTCTTCATATTTGTGTTAAGACAACATGATTTCATGTCAAGCTTCGTGTACATATCTGTCAAGTTAAATAAGCACAGTGTGAAAACAGCTAGAATAAAACTAGTTATTTGTATTTAACACTTGGATTTAGGTCAAGTGTTAAATCAGGTGTCAAGTTTAGTTTGACACCTGGTCCGTCTTATCTTCACGAGAGCGGCAGTCGCGCGGCTCATCTTTCTCGAGTTGAGCCTGCGCGACCGAGCTCCTGCATGCGTTTAGATCTGAGTGTACTCATGATGGGAGTGTAGGTTGTTGTGGGGTGGAGTCCCCATAGCTTGGGGTGCCCCTGGCTCGACTACTATTTCTAAGAGTGATGGTTTGGTTTTCATGTTTTGTGTAAACAGTGTGTTCGAAGATTTTCTATCACTCGAGAAAGATGACTCTATCTAGTTTTCGTGCTAAGCTAGATATGATGTTTTTGTTTTTAAGCACTATTAGAATATAGCTTGGTCACGGGGGGCCTGCAGTTAGACTGGCTATGTGTGCCGAGTGGAGCATAATAGGAAGGTGGAAACCATTCGAAGTGTTGCTGCAGCAGTTCAAAGCCGACAATAATCGCTCTCAATGGCACATGAGGGGCTGTCTCCGTCAGCCTGTCTATCCATCAAACCAGCTTTTGCTTTGTGTGTACGCATTTGACTTCCGGTCACAATGAAGGAGACGAACTTCGGAGGAATGCTGATGTCGCTGAGATTTTGCGCCGGACCACTTTCCCTCGTTCAGTCAAGCTTTCGGGAATAGAGCTCCCTGAGACAATAATCGCCCCCGACTTCTTCAACTGTTTCCAGAGAACAGAGTGCGAGTTTCTGGAGGAAATGAGCTCGCAGGTGATCAAATCTGTGTAGTGAAGGAGTATTCTTTAAACAGTTATTTCTTCTCTCCGCGTATGCTGCAGTATCCGCAGTGACTCTGCAGAGAATGGGTGGAAGTTGAGATGAACTACTGTGCATCACTATGTTCGCGAGCGACGATAGTCTTCGTTTTGGCAGCCTGTCTATTTGCAGGTAATCAGGCAACCAATCAGACCCAAGCATAATTCCAATTGGGTGCAAGCCTTGTCCTTGGTCAGAACCCCTGGATTTCATCTCCTAATGGCACCTTTGCATGGGGGTTCTATGCCCCTGGCACGGTAGATACTGCCTACAATCTTGGCATCCGGTATGCACAACTCTCGCTTCAAACTATCGTGTGGACCCTGAACGCATATCCGGTGGATACAACGGGTGCGTTGGAGCTTAAATCGGATGGTGACCTAGTGCTGATTCAGAATTCCTCGCAAGCTGTAATTTGGTCCAGCAACACAAACCAGCTAGGGGTTGTTGGGGCCAGTCTCTTGGACTCTGGGAACTTTGTCTTGCTAAACGGCAGTGGCGCATTTCGTGAATTCCTGAGGCCCGAAGGCCCAACTTCTAAGCTCTGCCGTTGTCCTTGTTTCCGTGAAGAAGGGCAATTGCGCATCGTGGGCATGTTTCTCAAGGAACAGGGTAGCCCAAAAGGAAGCTGATGAAGCCCTCAAAAGCAGTGCAACATGGACAAAGGCAGGAAAGAGATGCGTGAGTGGTGGCTTTTCTTCCTCACCTTGGCTGTCGCACAGCGATCTGTGCGCAGCGATGCTCGAATGTGCGATCGGAGGCGTTGATGGATTGCAGTTGATACTGGGTCAGGGTGCCTGCTCGCTCAAGTTGATGGGAATGCGGGGTTGAACTTGGGGGCGGAAAGTGGTTGTTCGCAGTCCCAAAAGGATACTGGAGCTATACATTGAGCAAGGTGTTGAATAGGAACAGCAAGCGGAGATCGTCCAGCGAACTCCGTGACTGAGAGAATGGCAGGCCACCATCACAAAAAGCAAAATGGGACGCAAAGAAGTGTAGTGAAGGGATAGCTGACAGTTTCAGGGCGCGCAACACTGATGGCACTCAAAGTGTGCTCTTGCTAGCATTTGGAACGCTCACTATGCCCACATCTGCAACCAGCTTCAGCTCCCAGTCCACCCACATTTCTGCACCCTCCTCGCCATTTTCGGCCATCTGAGGAGTCTTGTTGCGACCAGTCTTGAAGGTAGTGTTGCCTCGTCCACCCTGACCTCCTGGCAGCAGCAGCTCTTGCTTCCCTGGAGTTCCAGCAGAACATCGCCATTCCTTCCGTCTTCCCAAAGCCGTGGCCTCTGTGTTGACATTGGCTTCACCTGCTTTAACCTTGGAAAAAGCTATTATGAAGGTTTGAAGAAGGAGTCCAAGGAATTCTTAGGGAACCTGCAGTGAATCCCAAAAGACGTGGGAACAGTTTTTAATGGTGAGAACGTTTTCGTGTTAAAAAAAAAAAAAAAAAAAAACTTTTGATCTAATTTAAATGATTTAGAGCCTAACTGGTCATAACTTTGTCAGATGGACTCCGTTTGACTCAGTTTTTGGGAGGATAGCTGCAGAAAGGGGAAATCTACCTACCTAGACCTGGTTTCTGTTTTTGGGACTCTGCTAAAAATCTATGGAATTTTTAGAGTGTGAGTGTGCCATAAAAGATCCACAATCCTGTCTCTAGAACCTGTGCTGGTCTATATGAGAGACAAATCTGTGGATGTACTCCTTGCATGGCTGGGGGAAATGAGGACGTAATTGAAGGGCAGGTCTCTTCTCTTAGCCTGTGCACACAAGAGGACAGGATTTATGTTTCCCAAGGAACTCAGACTGATTTGAGTGGAGAACAGTTGGACAAGTTGATTGCATACTGGGAGTCAGGCATTAGCAGTAGACAACAGACTGCTGTAGTTGGCATTGAGGGCCTCAATATCGCCTTGGACAGTCAGAACTCTGTTGGAGCCAGCAGTTCTGCAGCTGTAGGTGAAATACCAAAGTGGGTGAATGCTAGGCTTGGAACACAGCCAAAGACAGCCCCGGGGACCAAGGTGTTCAGCCACAAGGCCGTGGTGTACTGGAGCAAAGGAGCAGGAGCTACACAAGTTTGTGCAATCAGACATGGTTGCAGCCCGATACGCTCTACACATGGCAACCACGAGCGGGGGTTCATCAGCAATGACATGTTTGTTGTGCGTGAAGGAGATGCAGTCATTCGCAATGAGGACACCCGCAACCGTCTCAAAGCTTTCGAGTTGAGAGACTATCAGACCCTACCTTTGTTTTCTTTAGTGTTCAGTGAGCGGGAGATAGGGGAGTATTGCTTTGTCTCTACCTGGCAGAAAGAGGAGGAGGGTTGGTTAGAGCGAGCTACTGTAGCTTGGGACAAGGTTAGTGGCAGGTTTCTGGACATAGATATACCTCCTACACCTTACCATCATGCAGAGTGAGGCACTTTGAGAGAAGTCCGGCAGTTGATAGCATAGATCAGGATTAGATCTTGCTTGGTCGGGCTTCTATTCTTCCCCTCCATCTCTGTACTATTTTCATTACCTTGTACTTGTAGTTGCCAAAGCCTCTCTTGGTGGAGGCCAGTCAGTCCGGGGTTTTGGGCTGGGATATTCTGCAGGATCAGCATTGCAGCTGGATTTTGGTGTGGGGGTGTTGATGTTTTGATTTCTTGTGTTTGGATCCCCCCCAACACCTGCATGCTTGACTGTGCGCCATGTTGGTTTTGTGTGGGCGCTTGCTTTCATAGGGATTAGGCCGGATTTTATCACCGGTCAATCCTAGAGTATGCTGTCGGTGGTGAGGCTGGAGTGATGACCAGCAAGACCACCAGTGTTTCTTCTATGGTGAGGCTGGGTTGATGACCAGCCAACCATAGGAGTTCTTGCGGTGGATGCAGGTGCAGGTGCCCTGAGCCATTGGGATATGACCCTTAAAACTGCAACAGGTGCCCACCCGTGTCACTATTAGATTAGTACTAGAGCCTTATAGTGTCACGTGGAGGAGGTGCACATTGTGAGTGTCATTACGGAGTTACCCAAGGGTGGTGAGGGGAGTACGGCTACAGGCAGTAACAGTGAGAGTGGGTTCACAAGACGAGGTATTCGGTTCAGACCACCTTCACCGCCACCCTCAATTACTGTAGAGTCAGACACAGACTCGGAGGCTTCATCAACAGGTGTGCACTTTCATTCGCCATTGTTGTGGGACGACATGGAGGAGATGTATGGAGCTACCAAGGGGCCTCGTAGGTACTCTGGAGCTGTGGGCACAATCGAGTTGGATGACTTTATCCAGGAGTTCGACAGCTGGTGTGAACCGATCGAGGACCACAGTTCATATCAAATTTCTGGAGGGGATTATTTCACATATTGGATACTAAGATCAACCTCTCTGTAGCTAATCATCCACAGACTGATGGTCAAACCGGACGCGTAAACCAAAATTTGGAGCAATATCTTTGTTGTACGATAAATTATCACCAAGATAATTGGACGGACCTTCTGCCATTAGCTGAGTTTGCCTACAACAACAATATACATTCTTCGACCAAGCAAACTCTATTTTTCTCCAATTATGGTCATCATCCTTGAGTAATCCCTTGTCACATAAAAACTATTGGACTTGGGGGGGGGCACTCCAGCCAGTATGTACCAGCCACGTGCGAGCACAGGAGGAGGTATTTTAAACCCCCACATGTACAACATTATACATACATAGGAGGGTTTTAAACACCTTAAATTTCAAGCAACGACCGAAGGTCGGAAGCTAGTTTAGTGTAGAGTAGGAATAGGGTGCCATAGTGCCACGTTTTTGTCGCCACGTTTCATAGCCAAGTTTTGTCGTCAAATTATTTGGAATCTGCCCCGACTGCCCGCCCAAAATATGCCAATAAAAATCGCCGTGCCAACTTTTTTGAAACTGCCCGCAATGCCCGGATCTTGATTTCTGGAACTACAGGAGCTATGCGTTTTCCGCCATAGTTCACCTTGCAAGCTGCAAGCTCTCAACAAAATGAGGACATCCATGCTGAGCTGAAGAGATCGACTTGGCAGATGAAGGATCAAGCATAGAAATGTCTGAATGTGGCTTTCAACATTGGGTGAGCCAGTGAGGATTGTGAAGTTCAAGAATATGAGTGATACAGAAACAGAAAACAACTAGATGGTGAACGCTATAGAGAAGTGTAGTGGAGGGATCTGTTATGGAGAAGGTATTTACTGAAGTTGAGGTCTTGTGAATAGAGCTCACATTGAAGTGAGAAAGCAAAAGTTGAAATTTGAACAGAACTGTTTGACTCTGCTTCCAATGGCCTCATTTCAGAGTTGGTTTGAAGTCATAGCAGGGGCGCGGGATGGAGGCCTTGGAGACCTATGAGAAAATGATGGGGGAAAGGGTGAAGTGCAACCACATCACGTTTGTGTGCGTTGGCAATGCTTGTGCAAGCCTGGCAGCCCTGGAAAGGGGCAAAGAGGTGCATGGTGACATTATCAAAGCTGGAATTGTACCAAATGTCATTTTGGACACTGCCCTGGTGGACATGTATGCGAAATGTGGTAGATGGTCAATTGGATAAAGCAGCAGTAGCAGCACAATTGAATGCATGAAGGCACCTTCTTAAACACATTTCAGCTTGTTTTTCCCTATTATCAGAGTCGTCCCTAAATTTTCATGTTGAATTCTGCAAGTTAGCTCGTTGGTGGATCTATGGTGGTTGGAGTGATGTTGACATGTTACTGCCAATAACGACCACCCTACCCCCATCCTGCATAATTTGACTCCACGTGTGGACCTGGGATTAAACGTTCGAAGTCATATATGTCAGTTACGAAAGACCCTCCCGCTCCATATTGCCATGCCACATGTCATGTCCAGTCTAATCCACGTGTTGTCCTGGGGTTAATTTGCAGAAGTCACCCTGTCATGCCATGTGTTGTTCCTGGTATTCACTACCTGTTGTCCTGGGGTTAATCCGCCGAAGTCATATATGCCAATCGTGAAGACCTTGTCGCCTTCCCTTTGACGTGACACGTGGCATATCCCTTCCGTTCCACGTAAAGCTCACATGGATTTGCAGTCATTTACTACGGTCTTATACATCAGTGACAACTACTGCTAGTGACAACAGCAAGAGCTGTCTGCAAGCCTGCTGATAAATTTGAAACATTGCGCAAAGAACTTGAGCAAGAAAACGGAAAGATGAGCGCGTTTTTGTCTACTGATAGTGCGGAAGCAGCAGATGTGGTGTCATGTCGTGAGGGTTTGGAAGTTTTGCAGCGTAAGCTAGACTCCCGGTTGGGCATTGTTGACCACCTTAAGGAATCCATGGAGGGGAGGGAATCGACGCACAAATCGTGCTTGGAGAAGGCTAAGGCCGATGAAGATGGGTGGTCTACAGCTTTCGATCGATACAAAGCATGTGAGAGGCAAAAGACAGCTATCGCAAAAAAGCTACAAGCTATGGATCATGGCCTACACAGGCCTTCACTCACACCTTCTTCTCACTCCAACCTCCATGCTGAAAGTGCAGAACATAGAAGTACTGAATTTCTATCTATTTCTCAATGTGCTTTTTGTGGTAAGGGATTTAAGCCAGTCTGGGATTGTTTGGACCGTCTTGCGCTCATGCATACCATTCATGGTGTGCACTAGCGCATTTCTCTGTGCTTCATGTGCATGTTTGGAGAAAGATTGTGGGCAAGAGCTCCACACAAACTGGTGGACTAGTGTGGGCATGAAATGACCGTCAACACTTAGTGATGATGCAACGAAGGGAAGTGGAGATTGGGAATATGAACCGACGGACAACGCTTACGCCTATGGTGACCTAATCAAGGGCAAGTCCATGACCTACTCCCTGTTTGTTTTTGTTTGTTGATCCTACCCAATTTTGTTCCAAAATTGTGAAATGCATGGCCTTTGGAGTCCATTGTGGCATCCTAAACTCCATGGCATTTCATGATATGCAGCTTCTTTGTCCATTTCACTATCATGTTCCTATTTAATCACCACTTTCTCTCTGAAGTCCTTGGTGCATCCTGAATTTCATTTCTTTTCCATGAATGTGCCTTATTTGTCCGTGACATTCTATTGTTTTTCCGAGGCAATCACTCCATTCCCTATGGAGTGATTAGGCGTCCCCATTGCCACATCAACAGTGAGCTCCACGACTAGCAGATACGACTCTATGGCGCTTACAATTCATTTGTCACAATTGACTGGGTTTATCTGACTCGGCAGTCATGCTGTCATAAAACGATTGGAAAATAGCAGACGTAAAAGCCGACATCTGTTATAGTGCAATCAGAAGATCGAGTATGAAGTCGACAAAGTCCTAGACTCTCGCATCAAGTATAAACGTCTTGAGTATTTCGTACATTGGAAAGGCTACGACATCAGCGAACAAACGTGGGAATCTTCATCCAACCTCGCCAATGCATCTGACAAAGTCCAAGAGTTTCATCAACGATATCTAGTTAAGCCCCGAGCTATACGTCAATAAGATATCACAACAATGATGTCAGCCAAATTAGCTTCAAGGTGAAGACTCCATATTCAGTGTATTTGATACACACTAAGGATGAAGGAGCATCACACATCAATATATATAGCTACACTTCCAGCACTCTTGCATCTTGTATTGGCAGCATGGAGTCAAAAGAACCAGACACATTGGAGCTGCTGCTTACCCAACTACCAGATCAGCCATTTCGACTCTCACGACCTTCAACATCACGCTGATGCTCTCGAGACGATGTGCCACCAATGCGACGGGTACTTTCTCGTCTGGACCCCCTACGACGGCAAGTGGAGTCTACTCGAAGTTTGATAATTTTATTGGAGGTTGAGGCTTCGGACCCAGAGGGCAACGAAATCATGTTTGAAGATAGTTTCGAAAATCAGAATGCTCAAATCACTGTGTGGTCGCAAGTTCAAGGTGTTGGATACTATCGATGGTTGTAGAGACCTATAAATCATTTGAATCAAGAATGAAGAGCCAAATATTTGGCAAATACCATTCGCCGGATTTTGGATTTAGTCCAGCTCTAAGCAAATCCAAAATTTTACCGCTCCTCAAGGAACTTGGCGCTAGAGGAGGGGGTGATATCACGGACATAGCCCAGATGAACTTACCAGGAGTAAATACCAGAAGTTACCAAGTTACCATGTTATCAAAAGTTATCGTGATCAACTATAATCTACCATGATCTACCATATTTTACCATAAGTTATCATTAGTTATCAATTACCGAGAGTAACTTGGGAACTGCTGAGGAAGCTTCATTTGGAGGAAACTTCTCCATCAAGAAACCTCATTTGGGGAAGCCTCTTAGGGAGCCAGTATATATAGGAGGCGAGACTGGACACTCTTCAATCTCGGCAACACAATTCAAGCTACTCCTGTTTCCAGTATCTGGTAATCCTGTACAGTTTC
This sequence comes from Takakia lepidozioides, assembly GCA_030704615.1. NCBI lineage: Eukaryota > Viridiplantae > Streptophyta > Takakiopsida > Takakiales > Takakiaceae > Takakia > Takakia lepidozioides. The sequence goes on from CM060734.1 coordinate 60,425,552, forward strand.
CAGCATTCCAGTATTCAACTCGCGTTCCAATATCTTGTACTCTTGTTCATTGTTATAAAGATCGTCTTGATTCCTATTTACTCATCATGCATTCGGCCACGCCGACCTTGACTTCTTATCTAGTCTTGTACCTCTAGTCTGATCTATTACTTGTGTTCAGTCATTTTCTTGTCCCTGATAGTCAGTCTCTTTGATTGGCAACTGGTGATAACCCGATCGTAAATCCAATGTGCTAAACACCTTCGCATGCCCAATTGCATCAAAGATTTCCTCTGGAGTTGGCATGACATATCTATTGGACTTAGTCTAGCGGTTCACAGGATGATAGTCCCCACATATCCTTCTTTCTGTCCAATTGTCATAGATATCTTTCTTAGCTGGCATCACCGTTGCCAAGGCATACTCCCCGCCTGACAACTCCACCAATCTAGCTTCGAACAACTCCATAGTCCATGACTGGATCAAAGACCTCTCCATGTCACTATATCTGTAGGGCCTTTAAAAATTTGGCGTATCACTTGCCAAATCAATACGAATCTCCTGGCCCTTCAAACTCCCCAAATCCTTCAAACCAAAGGCAAAGCAATTTCTATAAGCCCTTAAAATTCGCCGGATCCTCCGTCTCTCTCCTCCGGTAATTGTAGGTCCAACATCTGGTTCCCAATTGTCCTTAGTGACTGCAACCTTGGGTACACCAGGCTTACAGGTAGGAGACGCATCCTTTGATTGCTACATAGCAACCTCTTGGGGCTTGTCCGCCCACCCTGATTGTGGTGTAGCCTCCACTTGCTCCTAGTGGTGCAAGATTGGTCCACCACAACCTAGGCCTATGTGCCCATGAACCCATTGTAGCTGCATCCAACAATACAGCTGGTCCAATCCATGATCGGATCTGATGTACACTGGCCATAACCCTAGCCCGAGAATCCCCCATGAGAGGAACATTCTCTAGGATGTAAGCTGGAGGTTGCACTTGCCTCACCTGCAAGTCACACAACACTCGCAACATCTCCCAAAACAGATGCGATCGTGCATCATGTAAACCATTACCTTGACCTGCAGGAGAATGTTCCTTGCAAGGCCACCCTCCTATCACCAAGTCAATGGGACCATGCTGATCCAAATCCTCCGCCCCCAGCATGGTAATGTCTGCTGGCAAGGCCTTTTGGTACCCTTGAATTGCTAAGAGGGGCAACAACTCAAGACATTGATATGTGAGCAAGGCAACATGGCGCATGGAATCACACCGAGCAATCTCATCCTTCTCCACATACAAGTACTTGCGTACTTTGATTCTTGCTTGCAACGCTCGTGCAAGCCCAGTGCTCATGCCTCCAAACAGGTCTAGCAAACAAATGCACGAGTCAGGTTGTTGCCAGATAATAGGCACTGTGTCCAATGGAGCTAACTGAGGAGGTCCAGGTGATGTCACCAAACTCCCCTCACCCACCAATGGAAAGGCCTCCTACCATGCTTGTTGCACACACTAGCTTGCCAATTGCTGCAAATCCCCAACTGTACCCCACAGTGAGCTATGAACAAGAATATGAGGAAACAACTCAACCTTGTATGCCAATTGTTTGTCCTCATCAGGTGGTGGCCTATCATCTGCATGGCTATTGCTTTCCAAGAGCTCAGCACTCCAAGCCACCACACCTGGGAATGCAGCCAATGTGGGCATTATGTTCCTATGATCCACCGCTACATTCCCAATAAACCGCCCTGGGAGTAGTGCAAGTCGGCCATCCCCTGACTGCCACTCCGGCCTATAGGATGTCGTTTGCTCCCAAAAATCCAGAGTAAATCCCATGGGGTACAACACAACCCCACCAATAAGCACATCGTATGACATAAAGGAACGTAACAATGGCTTTGGCTCTCTTGACTGAGCCATCCATAGGATGATCTGGCTGTAGTCGAATGAAGAGCTCATGGCGTGTAATCCCTTGCGCCTTCTCTGAACCACCTAAAGACGTCTGAATTAGGAAAGGGCAAGGCTCCAAATCTTCCTCTGTAAGGCCCAAGCCTACAATTGTTGCTCTCTCCAACATCAATGGTTGTGCTCCCGAATCCAACAAGACCCGTAGTGGCCTATACCTCCTCCTGGTTGGGCCACCCAATTCCATCCTGATTGTCCACCATGACTACTCCAGGAGTCACCATGTTGCGCTCAATGGCTAGCCCAGCTGACAACTCATGCAACCTTGCAGCTACCGCTTACCATGGCGCAGCTGTGGCTGACTTCACCCTTGAATCCAAAGCATCTATAGACTGATCCCCACCCCTCTAGTCCCCCCTAAGTGCTCCATCACCCGAGGTGTCATCCCCCAATGTTGTTCCCGATGTCATGCCTGCTCCCCTCCATGTATATGTTCTGTCGCGGGCTGTTGTGTCTCTCTGTGGTCCTTCACTCTCTGCCCTTGTCCAATCACCTCTTTCAACTCATCCCGAGTCTGTGTGTACTTCCCACATGGAGAGGGAGGATGTGCCAAGAATGGTGGATCCAACTACCAAGTCCAACAGATTTGCAGCTGTTTCCAGTCCTCTACCGACGACACAGGTTGAGGTTATTTCAACATTGGTGACCCCTGAATTGGCAGGGAACACCGAATTGGCAACGGAGGGGTTTGTTCCGCCCATGTTAGTTTTCATAGGTGCACCCCCGTATCATCCACAGGCCATCCCATTGTTATCCGCACTCGCAGATAGTCTGGTCTCCCCCACATCAGAGCGCTTACTCCAGCCCCTTGGTACTGCTCCCATCGCTTCCACAGATCCTTGGAATATTGAATTGGGGGTCACCCCTGGCTCCACATTCACCACGGGTCTGACGGTGCCTACGCCTATGGTTTTTGCTCCAACCCTCGGCAAACCATCTGTCGCGCGGCTTTTACTCACCCATCCCTTCGCTATCCGAGGCGGAAACTCCAAGATAGAAGAGTTGGAAATCTCTAAGTACTCAGCCCGCTCAGAACAATCAGTCATGACCTACAGCTAGTGTATCATGGGGGTGTTTCCTATTTGTTTTCCTTTCCGCATTCATGTTAGCTAGCTACCTTACTATTGATAATTAAGTATCAGTTTGCTTCATTAATCTATCGGATTCCATCAACTCATCCATTCATTCCACAGCTCACTCAGATCTCTCTACACAGTGTGAGTATGAAGTGTGTATCAGATTAATATCTATCAAGTATCAAGCTAAGGTCATGGTGTCTCTAATCTACTCTACATTACAATTCTATAGCTTGCTTTCATTAAGCATCTCAGATCATCCTCCTCCTACTCCGTGCTCTCCCTCTTTCTGCCCAGAGATACGCTCTCTGCCTCATTTCCCCTCAGTCATGTCCGAAGTCTCCCCCCCAAGAAGTGCCACAGAAATGATCCCCTTTTCAGTCCTTGCTTCCCGCTTTATCTTCCTACCCGTTGTTCTAACCGTTTCCCTCACTAACCGTCGTCCGTGAACTAACATGTTCCATTCGCAGGTGTTGTTCCCCACAGCCGTTCCCTGTCCTGCTATCCATTCCCTATGGTCGTGACAGCTGTGTCAAGCTGTGACGGGCTGTGACTGGCTGTGCGACTGTGTTTGGCTGTGTCGGGCTGTGACTGGCTGTGTGGCTGTGTCGGCTGTGACGGGCTGTGTTGGCTGTGATGGGCTGTGTCGGCTGTGACGACTGTGACGGGCTGTGTTGGCTGTGACGACTGTAACGGGCTGTGTAACCCCCCTCTAAAGTGTGCTGCTATCGCCCCTAAGGCTCCTGTTGGTCTCAGTCTGTGCAAAAATTAAGGGTACCCCACAGATCCCGTATAAGTGTGTAAGTCCCAGACAGTCCTCTAACACCATCATCTGGCCCAGTAGTAGGTCGAATACGACATAGGGTTGCTGCAAAAACTTCGGGATGCCAATTGAACCTGCAGGGCATGGAGCAGGTGGATCAGAAAGAAACAAAGGATAAGGGGAAGGAGAAGAAACACATGAAGGGCAAGGGGGAGCAGACCGGAGAGGGGATCGGCAAGGGGAAGCAAAGACCACGTCGTGCGCATACATATCACTACACAACTACATTGCTGTCCAAAACCACGCAACACAAGTGCACGCCACACACTAGTATATCACTAGTCCACCACTAGTCCAACCACTAGGCTACAACTAGTCAGTCACTAGGCTGCCACTATGCTGCCCACTATAGCAGTCACTAGTCCACACATAAAGAAGAAGAATACAAGCACTCTTGAGCTCACAAACTTTGCACATGAAAGCATCACTCATATTAAGTCAAGCCAAGTACACCCCATGCTATGGAGAATCCATACTACGGCGCCATAGCTAGGCACGGTGAGGCTCAACTCAAGAAAGATGAGCCTCCCGCGCTTGCCGTGAAGATAACCACTCCAGGGCCTAAATTTGCCTTGACCCTGGATTGACACTTGGGCCATTCCCAAATGTCAATATGTAAAAGCTAGCTATTTCCTAGCTAGTTTCACACTAGTGGTAAAATAACTTGACAGCTGTCGTGCGCATACATATCGCTACACAACTACATCGCTGTCCAAAACCACACAACACAAGTGCACACACTAGTATATCACTAGTCCACCACTAGTCTAGCCACTAGTCCAACCACTAGGCTACAACTAGTCAGTCACTAGGCTGCCACTATGCTGCCCACTATAGCAGTCACTAGTCCACACAATCGCCCCCCTAGCTGGTGCTTAGGTCCCTCTAAGTCCAGGTAGCCATAAGATGTAATAGTGACATGTGATGTGATGTGAAGTCCTCCACCACTGTCCCTACTACACTCAAACTCGATAGATCAAGAGGCCGGGTGCAAGAGTTGTCCCATCGTTAGTCACCGTCTTGCAACCTGTGAACTTGAGCCTATGATCTCATATATTGACTCCTATGAGCTTGGCCTCCCATGTCTTGTTAGCTGCCTCTAGTCATGTCCACTGCCACTATCCCAAGCATTGTGGACATAACCAATCTCCATTATGAACCCTCTCAAGAGGTGGTGTCAAGCATCCCATATGCCAAGCTCTTGAGCATTGATCAGACACCAGCATTGTGGCTGCCCCTTTAGCAGACCCACACAACTTGCACCTCAAACTTGCAAGTACCACTGCCAGGTTTGGGTCAATCCTACCATCGACATTCGGAAGGTGACATGGCGCACAATTACGCACATGGTCCTTCCAAGTTATGCCATCCCGACCCTCCAAGATCAAGACGCCTGAGGGCAATACCTCTCGAACCCTCAAAATAACACGTCCTGCAGTCACATCCAAGGTCGTAGGAGCAGTATGTTGCAGATAGACATAGTCACTAGGGTTGAATCTTCGAACCCCAAGACGATAGCCCGCACCACGTATGGTAGCATACCTCAACGTATCACGATGTTGTGCAATGGCAAGGTTCTCAAAAACCATGGGCATGACTTTCTTGAACAACTCTGCACGCTGATCACGTGCACGTGCCTACACGTCCGGATCGTCAAGGTCAAGAACTGAAGCAGCTTCTCTACGAATGGATGTAGGCAAATCCGGCTCTTGGCCAAAGAGAGAAAGTATGGTGAGAAGGAGGCAAGTGATGCTTGCTTGCTGAACCTGTAGCCCATGGCTAACCAGGGGAACTGAAGGTCCCAATCTCCTAGGTGTCCCTTCTGCAAGCCATACTTGCGCAAACCCCTCTTTACTGTCTGAACAACCCTCTCTGCCAAGCCATCGGCCTCAGGATGATCCCGAGAAGTGGTGCGGTGGTCTACCAAGGCCTTGTCACACAAGCCTGAAACTCCCCCAAGAACTCTCTCCCTTGGTCCGTGAGTACCTCAGATGGAGCACCGAATCGGCTAAGTACACAATCCAAGAATGCATACGCAACCCCTCACTAGCCTTATCAGGCAATGGAACCAACTCGATCAACACTTGGAGAAGTGCTCCACCATCACCAACACGTACTTGTTGTGGTGTCAAGTGAGTTAAATAAGCACAGTGTGTGAAACTAGCTAGAATAAAGCTAGTTATTTGTATTTAACACTTGGATTTAGGTCAAGTGTTAATCAGGTGTCAAGTTTAGTTTGACACCTGACCCGTCTTATCTTCACGAGAGCGGCAGTCGCGCGGCTCATCTCTCTCGAGTTGAGCCTGCGCGACCGAGCTCCTTCATGCGGTTTAGATTTGAGTGTGCTTATGATGGGAGTGTAGGTTGTTGTGGGGTGGAGTCCCCATAGCTGGGGTGCCCCTGGCTCGACTTCTGTTTTAAAGAGTGATAGCGATGGATTCATGTTGTTTCTGGTTGTGAGCAGTGTGTTATCTAGTTTTCTTATCACTCGAGAGAGATGAGCTCTCTATCTAGTTTTCTAGTGCTAAGCTAGATATGATGTTTTTGTTTTTTTTAAGCACTATTATAATATAGATGGGTCATTGTCTACAGACATTGTGGTAGTGGGCGTAGGCGCGAGACCACTCATAGCCCTGTTGAAGGAGCGGTTGGCTGTTAAGAAGGGAGGTTTCAAGGTTGATGGGTTCTTCAGAACAAGTGCTCCAGATGTCTATGCCGTTGGTGATGTTGCCGCCTTCCCCCTGAAGCTGTTCGGTGACCTGCGCATAGTAGAGCACGTTGATCATGCTCGCAAATCAGCTATTCAAGCCGTTCAGGCTATCGTGTGTGGCTTGAATCTCACCAGCCTGCCTAGCCACCTGTGTCGGGGGGCTTATTACACCACTGTGTGTATATGCTGGGATTCTTGCATGTGATGAGTTCCATGCCTGAGTGTTTGGGTTTCCATGGGGCGATTTTTGCTGCAGATAACATGAAGAATGGCAAAAACTTGTGGGAGATGTCGCACATTCTTATGACTGTGGAGTTGTCCGCCGCTGGCAGCTCGAAGGGGGCAGGTAGGTTCGGGGGGGAAAGAGCAAGAGAAAAGAGAAAGAAACAGTGAAAAAGAAAGAGAGAAGATAGAAGAAACATTCCGTGATTCGGGGGGGAGGCAGCCGAGTCACATGAATACCAGTCCCGAGTCGCAGGCTGCGCTTTGATTGTGGAGACACCCGTATGGATAAGTTCATCGCAGTGAGATGAGCAGAAGGCCGACGAATAAATGGACTGTGTCCAGCTGCAGGGAAGCGAAGTGAATCCACTCACCCTTGGAGAGTGCCCTGGTAGCAGCAGATCCTTCTCGTCCATAATGGCAAGAATCTTTGTTGACGGGGACAAATTGGAGCCAAGGCCTGGACAGTCTTCATGAAAGCCCCCCATGTGATCCCAGCATGAGGGTGAAGAGACAGATGTGCGAGCCGTGCTCGAAATTGTCAATCTTAGTGCGGAAAGTAGGGATTGGGCTATTGTCAATTGGATTTTTCGCATGAAGATGGCAATGATCATTTGAAGTTATCCATAAGGATTCCATATGATGCCGTTCATTTGCCGTGACAAGAAAGGAAGGGGAGGGAAAGTCGCCTGTAAATCATGGGAGTGATGCAGGTAGACTTGGGGTCAGCTTGAGAGAGATTGAGTGGACAACCTTTGAGAGCAAGGGCTGGGACGGGCGAGCAGAACCAGGAGCTGACGGAGCAGAACCAGGCAGGCATCTCTGTGCATGGCTTTGGAGATTGACGCGATGCAAGCTGCTCAGCGCAACCTTTGATCAGGTCTTTGATCGGCCGAATCGGCCAACCCCCACACCACCTCCTTGCTTCCTGCTTGCTCGCGCAGGCTTGGCCATCGCCTT